>APFE030184925.1:0-12515 GCA_000404065.3 Pinus taeda
AGCGTAAAATCTACTAACAACAACTATGTATCAGTCAGGAAGGATACAATTTACATCAATCATTCATTGGACAAATGGAAATGGAACCATAAGAGTAGTCATCTATCTTTATTAACGGAAAATAGAGTAAGGTACAACCGAAGTCCTGACGCTGAGTCCTTCTCTAGAGGGTCCAGCCAGCATATCTTCCAAGCATTCACCTTTGGAGCAAATCTCCCAAATCAAAAGGTCTCTCTCTCACATACAAGGCAACAAGCTCATGACCTTCCTGAAGCTCAAAGCAATCCTCACACAACACACCAAATGCCTACAGAAAGCAGCACTAAAATGCACTAAGAATTCCTCAATCAAAGTCTATATGTTCCAAACTGAAAACTAGCTGCTCATGGGCAATGGAGGAGGCTTATAAAGGAGAAGGAGTCTCCATGAATAGGTAAGGGATGAGCTTTCCCCCAAGATAAATGGATGGTCAGTCGAACAGACATGCCAGAGAAAGGATGGCGACCTCAACAATGCTAACAACCAAGTCTGGAAGGATCTGGGAGGCTGGTTGTTAGAACAACTTCGCCCAAACAGGATCAGCGCGGGTGAGACACGGAGCTGACGCGCTGGTCCCATTTTACGAACAGGGCACCCTCCGTTTGTCCTGTTGAGCACTGACTGGACCTCCTCTATAGTTGATCTGCGACACTACGTTTGTCAAAGAGATGATCCCCTCACTCCTTTGCTCCAGCCGATCACAATTCTCCGCTATCCTCGCGGGCGAACACCTGCACAAGCAAAAGAGAGCAAACAAGAGCGTAAAATCTACTAACAACAACTATGTATCAGTTAGGAAGGATACAATTTACATCAATCATTCATTGGACAAATGGAAATGGAATCCAAGTAGGTTTCTTTTACCCACTTGTTAATTACAACTAGGAACCTGCAGTGTAGCATTGTTTGATTGTTGCTAGACCCCTGTTGGGCTAGTAGGGATCGCCTCTATCCGTAGAGGGGATTTACCTCTCCAACAAGGTCCCCATACATCTGTATGCACAAGCTCCAATTTTTCATTCTTCTTTTCTTTCCCAACTCTGAGAAATATGACTCTCTTTTGTTTTCCATAAATGCAATTCTCACAGAAGCCCAAATCAACATTCTTCAAACCCGGCAACAAATTCCTTGAGTGAATAATCTTCATTCCTTTCTCACTCATGTGTCCAAGCCTATGATGCCATAATGTTGCATCTGCTCCTTTGGAAGTTAAAGCATTAACAGAGTTAGAAATACCATTGCATAAATACAATGTACCAACCTTTTCACCTTTTGCTATTACCAGGGCTCCTTTGGTGACCTTCCAAGCTTTTTCTGTGAAAGTTCTCACGCAACCTTCACCGCCTAACTGCCCTGTTGAAATCAGATTTTTCTTCAGATCTGGAACATGCCTTACCTCCTTTAGTGTCCATTGGTTTACATTCTGCTGTTTTACAAGAACCTTACCCATTCCAACAATTTTACAAGGTTTATCACCACCCAAACAGACTTATCTAAAATCTCCTTGAACATAGTCATGAAAATATTTCTTATCAGGTGTGGCATGGAAAGAGGCCCCTAAATATACCACCTAGGAATCAATAATATTTTTGAAAGAAAGAATCAAAGCATCTTGTAACACCTCACCTATCACATTTGCTTCATGATTGTTTTCTTGTTGTGCATCTCCTTCTTTTCCTTTCCAAGATCTACAATCTTTCTTAAGGTGTCCTTTCTTTCCGCATTTCTAGCACACTATCCCCAATTTGGATTTGGACCTACCTTTCCTTGATTTACTGCGATATCCTGAGCTCTTTCCTTTTTCCATTTTTCTTCCCCTAGAGTTTGCACTTAAAGCATTACCTGATGTCTCACCAGAGATTTTCCATTGCATTTCCTCTCTAAGGATAGCACCGAAAACATCATCAAACTTCAGAGTACTAGATACAGAAATAGAGTTACTAATGGCCATTACTAAACCATTCCAACTTTCTGGCAATGAGCACAAGAATGACAGAGCTCTAACTTCATCATCAAAGTTTACCCCTACAGAACTTAACTGACTTGTAACAGTATTAAAATCATTTAAATGGTCTGCAATAGATCCACCTTCCGACATCTTCATATTAAATAATCGTTTCATAAGAAATAATGTGTTTGAGGCTAAGGCGTTTTTCATAAATTTCACCAACGGCCTTAATCAAACCCTCTGTCGTTGTTATCCTTCGAAAATGTTGAAGGCAACCGATGCTGCGAGGCACAACCGCAATTGTTTCAAGTGCCTTTCTATTGAGAAGGTTCCATTCTTCATCTATCATACCCGTCGGCATCTTTGTTTTTCCACCCAATGGTAGGTACAAATCTTTCTGATAATCTTCCATCTGCATCTTCCATAGTGAGAAGTTTTGGCCGTTAAATTTCTTGACCCCAAACTTACCATCTTCCGCCATTGCTCCCACTCGAACTAGGAACCATTCTCTCTTGCGAGTTTGTCAGCCAAATAGACCTTCGGCTTTGATACCAGTTGTTAGAAAATTATAAATTACAAAGCAATGGAACACATAGAATATAGCAAAAATATAAACACAGAAAATTCATAAAAGCCAGAGAGACACAGATATACATGGTTCACCCAGTTTGGGCTACGTCCGCCCCGAACATTCAGTCCTTCCTTTTTATTATCCAGCCAAATGAAGAGACACAACCTGTAGTAGATCCACTGTAATATCCTCTGTTTTCTATTATAGTCTCACCTCTCTGTTTCTCGCACGGAGAATACACATCTATTACATAGCCTCAATACAATGCCCTCATACAAAGAGAGGGGTTGTCTTCTAGGGAAAAAAACTCTAAACTAAACATAAGTTCCACCATCAGATCATCCGCCTAATGAATGGCCAAGATTGACTAGACATTACTATACTTTTACAAGGAAATTTTACATCTCTTTTTAGCTTCAAGGGTGCTACCCCCGAAACCCATGCCGGGGGATTGTTGGCCCCTGAACCCCCTAACCGGGGGGGTTTCCCTAGCCCCCTGAAACCCAGTAGGGGCGACAAGTCCCCCGCACACCCCCCCGTGTGGAGGGGTGTACAAACTTCTTGGGGTATACATCTGGCTGAAACAAAGACCTCTAAATAATCATGCTCCACACCCAACACAAAGCATGCAATTTGAGACTTTGGTATGAATAAATTAGGAGGGACATCCCAGATTCTAGTGGCTCTGACTGAGATCTCCTCACCATGTACAAAATTAATAAAATCAAAATATGATATGTTAATTTCATAGTTCAATATTTTTATGAAACTCAAAGGAGCCAACATGTTCTCTTATTACAGTGCAAATGAATTGTTCAATATCATGTAGCGAAAAACATTATCATCTAATAAAACCTTATTCAAGGTCGTGATATCAGTTTCATTGCTATAATATAAGGCACCCCTACGCAATAGAAATTGGGCCTAAATTGGAAGACATAAGTGAATAATAAAAAATGGTGTCGCTAATCTTTTTTAGCCCCGATCATTTAGTTCCTCGCGTGCAAGTGCAAAGGAAGCACAATGAAAGCCTCCTCCACACCTATGCACTCAAGAATGAAAGAAACATACTAATCGCCCGTAGTACGGATTATAGGTGATCTATGATTTAATTCATCAATATTTTAATCTCAATGTATTTTAAGTATTAAATTGTTGGATAAGTTAAATACAACTCAGCTTTTGTAGTTCTATGCTATATATGTTTTCTTAAATTCTATGATGTGAAATTCCAATTTTAATATACTTGTAATGTGTATGTTATCATAGCATGGTACATTTGTATATATCTATAGGATTGATTTCTCCTAGATTTGAAGTTACGAAATTTGGCATGGTTGCATGAGGCAAAAAATTTGACTTTATCCATGAATTATTTACATGGCATTCTCTAGTATCATAGTTTAATTGTTCAAGTGTGCACATGTCTATTTAGGATCCCCCATATTTAGTTGTGATGGTTGGCAAGAAAAATGATGGCATAAGAACGTTAGTCGACATTTTTCTCCCATTTCACTGGAGAATTGGAGATCATTAGTAATCTTCGTGAACACAAATCCCTCGTTGTGTAGGAATTTCATAAATTTTGACCTTCACAAGCTTAATATGGAAATAATATCAATGTGGGACACTCTTTCATTTGGACATATGATCATTTGGTCTAACTGAACGATTTTTACATCTTCACTACATAAAACACACCATAATTTTTCAAAAGGAGCTATATTTTTACGTCAATATGAAAGAAATTATCTTCTCATAAGGAGTACAAGAGTGTAGAGGAAGCACAATGAAAGTCACGTCCTTAGGTGAGAATCTCATGTAGTGAAACCATCAAAATTTTGCTGCTCTTTGAACTTCAATTCCACTAAAGAACCTTCACTCTAACCCCTAAAAATACATGCATTCACATTTGTTTCTCCCTTCCTTGGGTGGAAATATACCTTTTATTTTATAGAAATTTCTTAAAAAAAATTCCTTGTAAACTCCCAACTGACGATCACACATATACATATATTAATGTGGGTCATGCTGGAGCAGGACAGAGGTCGGCCCTGGTTTGAGGTTAGAGGTCATACCTTCCCCTCCTTACAATTTACTCCATGTATTTCTAACTCCGCTATGACCCGAACACATTGATTGCAAGTGTTAGTCCCGACTAACCTGATGGAGGTTGGTTTGACTATTTTGATTTCGTTGGGCTAGTCCCACACTTAGAAAGGGTTGGTGGTACGTTTTTTTATAAAAATTGTGTTACTACAAGACTTGACTCCCAATTACTATAAACCAATGGTGGCCTCATATTGATTTTTCCTGACGTTCATGTTGCAAGCCCTCAAACCATGTGTTTTTTTGAAACACAAATTCTTTTAAACTAGCTTCCTCCTGTATTATTCTTTGACGTATAGCGAACTTAGGCCTAGAGATTTTCTAGCCACACTAGGACTTGCCTTCTTTTCACATGGTGCTCCTTTGAGATCAAATGAGCTCTTATCATCACACCCATGCTAGAGTAATTGTGTGTTCCCCTTGTAATTTAATCCTAACTCATGGAACTCAAACCCAACACTACATGTTATTAATAAATTAGACTCTATTCCCCATCACATAATCAATGTTAAATGAGAAAATGATACTTGTGTAGAAATTCCACTGTAGATAAACAAATTATACAATATACTAAAGCAAAATACAATATCTACTTCTACAACAAACTTGGGAAACTTAATTTAATTTGAGCAAGATAAAATAGAACACATATAACTGAGAATGAGAAAGCAATCACACATGAACACAGAAGAATACTCTGGGGAAACCCTTAGCTAAAAATCCTAATCTCTATATTGTCATACAAGTGGAAATATGTTTGGATTACACAAAGCTTTAGCTCACAAGCTATCCAGCTCTGAGTAAAATCCCTTTGTTGCTCATAGACAGTCAAAGGCTTCTCACAAAACTTCTCCTCTGCCCTCCAAGCCTCCTATTTCCTTGCACAGTTTCACCTGGGGTCCAATGCTGCCACCTGTGTGAATTCACCTCTCACACTGCTCACTAAACTCAGAAGTAACTGGGAAATCCTGAAGGAGATGATTCCTTCTGCATGGATGAGTTTCCTATATAGGAAAAATCCTCCAACTGATAGTACATTGTCCCTTCCTCTGATCTGAATTGGGTCTCTGATTGAACTGACATGCATGAGTTATTTATGAGAAAATATTTAGTTATCTAGAGAACACTAGTTGCACGCATACATGCATTAACTAATTGAACTCACAATTAGTTCCTAAAATTGTTTGGAACTAATTTAACTGGACTTAACTGAATTAACTGAGCTAAATAATTACCACTCAAATACAACTCATCCTTATCTCCTTAATTAAGGGATAACTTCCTCAATCAAAGGAATAACTGTTGCATGTCTTCACATAGAATTCATGTTTGATTTTCTCCAACTAATTAACTCAAGATGAATTAATTAATTATTAATCAAATAGCTACTAAGAACAAATTCAAATTTTACTTCTCAATTTTAGTTCAGGGACTAACTAAAATTGGAATCTATCCCGAAACACTATTTATAGCAATGCTATTTTTAACATTTCCATTTTTCATTCCTTGTTGCTATTTCCAACACTCGTCCCTGATATGCTATTTATAGCATTTCTATTTTTAGCATTTCTTGTTGCTATTTACAACACTCCCTCTCAACAAGAAAGGAATTCAACTTGAACCCAATCATGAACCTTTGGAATGTTCTACATGCAACACTTCTCCCAAGTGTTGTTACTCCAACAAATCTAGAAACAAAAAAACTCCCAACTCAGCTCCTTGTCGGGCTAGAAACATCCTCTGATGTTGAAGCTTCCTATGTCACTAACAAGAGATCCCTCTGTGACCTCTGAGCTGTTGCAACACTCCATGCATCTCGCACCATTGCACACCTCTCTGTGCCATCCTGGACTGGTGCAACACTCTTGTGCATCTCGCATTGTTGCAACCTGCTAGCTCTGCACTGTCTTGGGATTCTTGCATTGTAGCTCTCTCTTCCACTGCATCTGTCTCTACCCACTCAGCCAGTCCTTCTACTCCTCATCGAGGCTCCCCTAGCAAGGTCTAATCAAAGAGGTTGGGTACCTTAATGATCCCGCCCCTATTCCAACCTTCTTGGAACTATGACTCCACATCGCCCCACCTCTGACCTGGAGGTATGGATGCATGTAATCCCTCTACCCACTTGGCTCGAAATTTACCCCTACTGGAGGTCTCTACATGAGTGGATGCCTCCACTCTGTCTCCTCTCGGCTTCTTCGGTTGTGGCTGCTCCACAATCTCCTGAAGCTACTTCACCAATTGTGGCTCCTCCACAATTGTCTAAGACTTCTTCTGGCACTGCATGTTGAGAGGTAATGTACTCTCCCTCTCAACCACCAAGTCTCCAATAGTTGCCTTGCTCCTCAAGGCTTTGCATGCATCTTACACCTCAAGAGAATACAGGTTCTTGACTCGTGAACCAATCTGCTTCACCTGTCTCGTGGTGACGTGTCTAAGGAAAACATTTCCCTTATTGAAGACTACATCATAGCCTTTGTCTTCCAGCATTACGATCGATACCAAGTTCTTCTTCAGTCCTGGCTCATACTTCACATTTGTCAACGTAATGTGAGCTCCATGCTCCCTCTGAAAAACAACTGTGCTTACTTCTGATGCACTATACTTTTCATCATTACCCATCACTATGAGTATCTGGAGGTCTTTCTCCTCCAAGGTACTAAACAAACTCTTATCGTCGGTCATGTGGAATGTGTAGAGCTGTAACTAGGGTCTCTTTCACCTCTAATTATCCCACATTAATAAGTTAATCCGGGAACGTTTTGTTATTGCAAAGAGTATCTCAATCCGAGGCTATTCGTCAGAGTAATGCTTAGTAGTACAACGTTCAGAAAATATAAGAGTAAATGGATGCTAAACTATGACTAAATTACTTCAAAAGGATAAAATCACACAAGGCAACTTATCAGTCAAGGGTGCGGAAGCGATAACCCATCCCTCTAGAAACTGATGGAAAGGAAATTAGAGCATGGACCATAGGTCTGGGAGCTAGGCAGCGACTGCTGAGGCTCACTACAGCCTTAGACCTTCTCTCACACCAAAGTAGCAAATGCAAGTAAATGGAACGACAGAAAGTAAAATAGAACAGCAAATAGGAAATGGAACAACAAGTCTAAAATGGAACGACAGTAAATGGAACAACAATCAAAAGAACTAAGTCTCACGAGTCAGAACCAAACTTGCTCTATTGAACCAAACTCACACTCTGCGATGAAATAACAATCTTCTCTCTTAAGGTAAATTGGATGGAATGTACTTTATGGAACAACACTCGTTGATGAATTATGGAACCAACAGTGATCGATCATATATGCACACCTCACACTAATATAGTAATATGACAATTAAGGATAATACGACTATGTTTCCAAATAGAATAACATCACTTTCGGATTCCAATAATCGAGATTTCAAATGAATCCAATAATAGTAATATTCAGTACAGACGCTCTGTAACAGAAATAGCTGGTTTAGACTAATAACATGCAATCAACTCTGAAAAGATTCAATCATGCAATGCAGAGTCACTACACAGATTTCCTGAAAGAACCATTAATGAATTAATCGTAGCAGAGCATGGAATAACACATGAAAAGCATATCAGATTACCGAGCAATAAAGATAAGCAAACCACACAGAAATCAAGTTATAATGATACAAAAGCAAGTGTCCTTCGGAGCCGGTCCCTTAGCTTCCAATGGTACATCGCCTTAGATTACTCCAGATGCAAAGATGAAATTAACACCAAGTCTTTTATATTAACGCATCAACAAACGTACAATAAACCAGGTCTCAGTGAGACTCGATGATCAAAGTTCAGTCTGAAAACTAAAAGTTACAAAAAAAAGTCCCTTTGCTTAATGATGCTGTTCCTTTTTATAAAAGTAACGTCGAGGATATCTAGGTAACAAAAATAAGTAAAACAACAATCCCTCGGGATCAAAGATCCTGAGGGATTCGCCAAGCTGTTAATCCTTTACTTTTCTTTCCCTTTTTCGCCGAATTGGTATCCCTTCTTCCTTTCCTGGGTTGTTCTACTTTGATCTGCTCAATCTCGTTTGCATCCGGTTCCCTTCTAGAGGGACAATAGTTATTCCTCCTCTGCCTTTCCCTTTTGAATGACAGCTCTTCGTTTCCACCTTTCCCTGCATAGAAAAATGACAATTATCAGCGATTAAGCTTTCCATGTTAATTCTCACACGTTTTATTAGAATTCTTTATTTCTTTGAGTTCATGATGCAGAAAAGGTTACAAATGTTACTGAAAAGCCACAAAATTGTTTGTCAAAAGCATACCTTTCGAGTGCTCCACACACCCCCCTGCTTACCCTGTTTCATGCCCTCATGAAAACATTATAGTTGACATGCAAGGCGGTAAGAGAATAGGCCGGAGAGGGAACCTCGTGTGGAGGCCTACAACCGTGATGAGCAACTAGATCATAAAGAACTGATTTGTTTGACCTTCAGGCATTTCATACAAGGCCTGATATCCGGGTGCAGGGTGCCAAATGATTGGACTACGAAATCGATACCCTAACCAGGATGGCCCTGCTTGCAAAATACGCTCCCCATAAAGGTTCAATCGGCTGGCAGCCAGCTCAAACTTTTCGTATTTGAATGGTTCCCTGAGCTGGATGTTTGGGCTAGAAGTCCGGTATCGGAATTTTGCAGCATCGATGGCGAGGTCTTTAATAGTCAGGAAATATTCCAGACTGTGTCGGATTAGGTCCTCGTGCATGGGTCCTAATGTCTCCATGACACCCGGGGTCCTCATAAGGTTCCTATGTGCTCTCCATAACAGCACTGGATCTCTAAGCTCGGCTCTCACCCACAAGTCTAGGCTATTTTCCTGTCTCTGAAAAGTGTTATAAGCTCTGAGCCATTTCAGCTGATTAACCCCAAATGAAATGAAGGCTTGCAATTGTATGTCACCAACAAAAGGGCCAGGATTTAAGTCAGTTTCCTGGTCTAGCACGAGGTTGTGCAAGTAAAATTCACACAATAATCTTTGAACCTTAATTCCATAATGCTTACAACAATCTATGAAATCATTAACAATATTGATTTGGATAGGGGCACCCGCCCTAATAGCTTTTATCTTTAATCGTAAATATCATTCAAGCAAAAATAAAGCATAGTTTTTAGCAGGGGCCCTACAGGTCAGAACGTCATTATACAAAGAACACACAGTGTCCATCTGCTTAATAACAATATCTAATCGATGAGTTACCTTGGCAACCTTTTCTTGCTCCTTTTTCCATCCTTCGAAGGCCTGGCTCTCGAACTGACTAATATTCCGAAGTTGCTGTTGTAACTCTTCGTATTTCTCCCGGAGGACTGTTTGTTCTCTCAGCTGTTCAGCTTCTTGTTGAGCTTGCTTCATCATCTTATGCAAGGTTCTTGTTTTTGGATCCTTTTTCCATAGAGCCATAGAGGCCGGGAGTTTTACCTGAACCTTTTTGTTATGTTGTTTGGAGTTCAGAACCCGAATTACCCCTGAGGGTGGTGTCCCTATTTGGATCTCCTTACTCTCTTTTTCTTTCTTAACACGAATGAAAGGTTGCTGTGGTCCCCTTGTTATTGGAACATCTTCCTGTTCCTCTGCCTCAATTGGAACGACAGTCCGTTCTTCAGTGTCAATTGGAACAACAGTATGTTCTTCAACGTCATTTGGAACAGCAGTCTGTTCTTCAATGTCATTTGGAACAACAATAGGTCTTCCAGTGGGGTTTTGACGAACATAGCGGCTATAAGTCCTTCGTCTTCTTGTCCTACGGGATTTTGCTGCAGTGGCCTTTTTTCTTTTCCTTGTGGTCCTTCATATCCTCAGGTTGGCTTTCAAAATCCGAATTTGCTGTCGGAGCTGGGCTATAGTGCTCAGCAACCTCTGCTATTTCCTCCTTAATTTCTTAATTTCTATTGCCTCAGCAGAGGGTTCATGACTGGCCCTTAAATCTGCTCCTACTCCATCTAGAATTTCTTCTGGTGTCTTGGGAACAGGTTGTTCCCGATTGGTGTCTCTTATTTCCTCATCATGAACGGGCAGGTTTTCTTCTCCTGCCTTTTCTGCATGTGATTTCTCAGGTGTGTCTTCCTCCGAAGGTCTGTCAAGGAGGCCTGCTGGGCTGGAGGGTTGGACATACTCCCCCATATTGTCCAGGATTGCAGCCAATTCATCTTCACCCACAGGGTCCCGCGGCGGGCTGCCCTCCAGCTGTACTACTTCCTCATCTTGATTAGACTGCTCAATGACTGCCTTGGAGTGTTCAGCTTCTGTTTCTGTTTCGGAGTGCTCGTCTCCCTCCTTGACTCCTTCTCCAGGCTGCTCAGCCTTAGCCCCAGATTGTTCAACATTTTCTTCGGAAGGTCCTCCTTCTAGTTCTGGAGGTTCGTCCGTAATCTCAATTGGCTGGCTGGTGTTCTCCTGGATCGTTTCCAGCCTCCCTTGTATCCGGGCTAGCCAGGCTGATTTCCTTGGTCTCTCAGGTTGTTCAGGTGTAATAGCAACATGTTTTTCTGCGTTTTAATGGTCGTTCTGGTGTATTTGAAGAATGTTTTCGTTTTGGAGCAACATGTTTTTCTGCTGCCAATTCTCTGCGTTTTTCTGATCATTCTGGTGTGCTAGAGGAATGTTTAGGTTTTGGGGATGGTGCAGCCAATCCCCCCTCGATCATTGCAATGAACTCCTCCCAGCTGCTCTGCTGTTGAGTGAGATTATGGTTCACTATCAATCAAATCAATCCATGGTGGCTAACAACTATTTCTACGTGCTGTGCCTTTTTAAGGCTTCGGGCCACATCATGCAATAATGAATTTAAGAGTGCAGGCAGATTTACAGAACATTTTTCTTTCAAAACAGCTAAGAGTTTAAGATGACGTGGTCTTACCACGTCTTTCCTCCCTTCGCAAGTGATGTAGCTCTGCACTATCTTTGCTAATTCAGTCCAGGGTTCTCCTAACGTTGCTGGCATAACTCCCTTCCCCTTAACTGTCAAGCTTTCGCCTTCATCCTGGAAAATCTCCATAATCTTTTGTAGTCTTTCTTTCTTCAGCGTCCATATAGGTTCGGCAGCCGGTAGTCCCGAGACTTCTGCAATTATATCATCAGTGACCGCTATCCGCCTCTCTCTTACTATGGAGTAGTTCTCCTGCAGATTTTGCAGAAACTCCAACGCCACTGTTTCATTCGATTCTTGTAGGCGACTGAAATAATTCAGCCACCCTGCATTTTCCAGGATCTCCTAGGCAGCAGCGGAGACTGTTAACTCCTCAGGTTCGCTTCGGATTGCCTTTCCCCCCATGGTTCCACTCAGAATTCCCAATGGAACAGCAACTGCCTGTGCTGTTTGAGACGCAGAGAGGGTGGTCGTCGCAAGGTTTTGGAAAAGAACACAGAGTATGCAACAAAAATGGATTGTGGATGGCAACTTTCGTAAAAATAGAATTATCATACCGTTAAACCATGCCATACCTTCATACACTATCTTCCCCGAATGGTGTGCTGACACGTAATCCGTGGAGTAATGAGGTTACCTTCCCCCCGCAATCTGATAGGTTGTCCCAGCCGTCAAATAGAGGAGCAACAACCATTCTGTAACCAAGTCATAAAGGAACAACATATGAAATTATGCCATGTTTTAGATAGACAACAAAATACCGAAATCGAGGTAAAAAGAAGGATCGCGTTTTACATAAGAGCCTGCGTGATATGATGCGAGGCTGGGGGATGGGACGTCTGTCAATCGTACGAAATCTCCAGTGGTCATTATCAGTTCCATTGCCATGATTGGTGGTAATGAGTGTTCATGCGATGTATACATCGGGACATAAAATATGATCTATTCATAGG
>APFE030184927.1:0-23279 GCA_000404065.3 Pinus taeda
GAGCAACATCAGATCCCTTTCCTTTATCAGGAGCTTTAGATTTACACTCCCTTCTGAAGTGCCCTTCCTTTCCGCATTTCCAGCACACCACCTTTGTAGGTTTTCCTGGAGATTTAGATCTCCCTCTAGATTTAGATCTCCCACTCGTGACTTATTTTTGTTTATATTCTGGGACCGTCCTCGTACAGACAAGGCATCACCATTCTAGTTGTCCATATTTTTCCGTCTCATCTCCTCCGTCAGCAAGACTGAGACAATTTCATCAACTGCAAAGCAGTTGCATTGCTACCTATTGCAATAACCAGACTATCCCACGAGTCTGGTAGAGAACACAACAAACTGATGCACTTATCTTCATCTGAAATTTTAATATCAACAGATAATAACTGACTTACCACAGTATTAAACGAATTCAGATGCTCTGTCACCGAGTCTCCATCTTTCATCCTTAGGTTATACAGCTTTTTCCGCAGGAACAGTTTATTCACCAGAGACTTAGATATGTACAAAGTCCCTAACTTGTCCCATAAAGCCTTCGCCGTAGCTTCCCCTAATACATTCAACAATACTGAATCTGACACACACAATCTATTGTGCTCTTTGCCTTCCGATCCAACTTCTTCCATTCTTCATCGTCACTCCCGTTGGTTTAGTACCCGGATCTACCGCGATCCACTGATCTTTATCCACCAACAGATCCTCCATCTTGAGTTTCCACAACTCAAAACTCTGACCATTGAACTTCTCAATCTCTATCTTTCCGCTGCTCGCCATCTTCTTTCACCACCAGAATTGATCTTGCAGATCTCCCACTGAACAGGGTCTACCACAGGCCCGAGCGAAACCCCTCAGCAACAAAGGCGTCCCCTTGAAGCCAAAAGAGCTCCGATACCAAATGTAGGTTTTAACCCCGTACAGAAATTACCTGCATACGAATTCTAAATCACAGGAAAAAATAAAAAAATGTGAGATCATAACACATAAAACACATATACATAGAGATTTCCCACTGGATCTCAAAACCGAGACTGCCAGCTTGATTTTTCATTATATTCCTTTCAATGTTACAATACATATTTATACATGCCGAAGCATCCAATACCATGGACCGAAAGCCATCAAGTCCAAAACCATGGACCGAAAACCATAGGTAGGTTCGCCCAACCTAATATAGGGTCCAAAAAAAAATTTCTTGGGGCGTTGCCCCAAACCCCATAGAGGGGGGCTACCCGCCCCCCTGTGACCCCCCTGCTGTGCAATCGGCGCAACGAAGGGGGGCTCCACCCCCCCTCTAACCCCTCGGTTCACTACGTAGGTTAGTCGTGGAAAGAATATAACACAACCCAATAGTCTTGTTGTCTCTAGGTTAGTGTCTATTGTTGCCTAACTGTCTCTAGGTTGATTTGCAGCTGGCAAGAAGGCGCCAAGGAGGAACCCTATGTGTTGTAGCCATGGCACACTAGAAACAATATAAAGGAGGCTCAGTGGTGCGTTATGAGCTCGTGGACATGAAATTATTGGAGGAAGGCCCTACCTTTGTTCAAGCATTTTCCAGTGTGGGATCCCTATGTTTTTGTCAAAAGGTACACAGTTTCCATGCACATATTGCGAAATACTTTACTATGAACTTCACTAGAACAGAAACGAAAGTTGCTCTTCTAAAATTTCCAGTGTCTCCTGACACAATTTCCCATGCTACAGAGATCATAGTTCAGGATAAGTGTGGTTTAAAGTCCAGAAGATCAAGCTGAAAGATTGTGATGAATTTCTCAAAGAGGAACACAAAATATTGATATGACCGTAGGCATCCCCAGAAGTTGCCTTAAAGAACATTTTTCCAAGATTTTAATGGTCATCCAGAAGTACTTCACATGTGAAGGTAGATTCAACATGGTGATCGATATCATTTCATATTGCTACTTCATTTAACAGGTAATCATCCTCTAGATATTCCATTTTATCTATTTATAAGTTTGGGAAAGATGGAAGACAAGTTCCAAGCCAAACCTGATGCAAGTAACACCTTTGTTTTTCACCATGGCCTCATTAAACTTCTAGTTGTAGAAAATCTAAGTAGGTTAAACATAGATTTTCTTACCTTCTTATTCTTGAGTGGTTATGAGTTAGATACTTCCACCCTCTCTAGGAGAACTGTTAAGTCTAAATTAATAACCCCTAGAGAAGAGCAACAACTAGAGGCAGAGAAACAACTAGAGGCAAAACAACCTATAGTAGAGGCTTCCACAAGCACCAAGAGGAGGAAGACCAGAAAACAGAGTAAAGAATAGAGTACAAGGAAGGGTAAGCTAATTGATATCCTAGAGGCTATTGAGATAGAAGAAAGCCCAATTGAGTAGCTTATATAAGTGACCAAGACTGAAACTAAGAAGAAGAGAAAGATGGCTAAGAAGCTATACTTCTCACAAGAAGAACATGGTTTCATCTTTAGTCCAAGGAAACCTATTACAAGGCCAATGTAGCAAGCTGAAAAGATGTCAGAAGTGCCTTTGGAAAAAATAGAGCCATAAAAGAAAAAGAAAGGCAAATAGGTTGTACAAGAAAAAAATGAAATGGAGGTTCTACAGGAATAACTAAGAGAGGCTAGACAAGAGGTTATTAATTCCAAACTTTGGTTTGAGGAGTGGAAAAAAGAGGTGTCAAAGTAGATAGATTTTTATGATGAAATTGCAGATAAATCCAAAAAGATGATAAAGAGGACTTTGCCTTTTCACAGGAAGTTGAAACACATGTACAGAAGGAAAAAATGGCTACAAGCAGACAAGAACAAGTTACAGGGACAAGTCATAGAGTTAGCAACTCAAATTGAAATGAACAAAGTTGAGCTCTAAAGGACAAAAATCTCAAGATTATTGTTGAAATAGATGTTACTCCTTGAATATGGTAAAACTTTCACTTTTGTCTTTACTATGCTAAACCAGTAATTTCAGCCTTATGTATAGTTGAACAAGGTAATAGGAGTAATAAGGCGGCATTAGAAACCATAAAAATTAAAAAAAAAACCTAGAATTTTCAAATTTCGTAGCAACTCCCCGTAATGAAGCTGAAACTTTGCTATGAAACTATTGTAACTTTTCATGGAGAAGAAGGAAAACTAAAAACACAAGAAAGGAAGTTCTAAGGGCATGTATTTAACTTAAAAACATCAAGGAAAACCTAAGAACTTTCAAATAAAAAGCATAGGGGTAGCAGAAAAGTGTTTTTTAATTTTCTACTAAAGTTTGCTACGACTCTGTTGAAGACTGTCTATGTCAAAACTTTGTTTTTCTATATTTTTGAATATTTTCGACATCAAACATCCAGGCAGATAGATGGATTACATGTCATGAAAGATTTCCACGTCAACTCCTTCTTTTTAGGGAGACAGATCAGCAAGTCAACTTGGTCAACATCCATGTGGCATGAGACACATCATCAGCTCCAGCGCATTTAGAAAATCAGTTTGGTTCGATAAGCCCTATCAATAGAATTCAGTTAAGTTCATTAATGTTGAAAGAGTCCTACTTGTATTCAAACTATGCAAAACATAAATCCCTAAGATTTCTCAATAGGTGTCAAGTAGGATAAGGTCTCAAAACTATTTGATCAAATCTAGCCCAAGTGGCAGATTTTTGTAATTAATGATATGATAAGGGTCTTACTCTATATATTTGTAATTTATTGACTCTAAAGGGATTGATCGATAATGTGAGAACTTGACCCTATGTAATCTTTTGATCCAGTTAATATATATATTGCAGCAACTCTATTTTTGTACCCAAGATTCATGTTATGGCTTCATACGTTCTTACCATGTTTTCTATTTTGCAATTAATATTCATAGTATTTTGATTACTTGGACTTCTTGTCAAGTGCTCCAATTTCCTTCACTTACTATGTATGACTATGAATGTTTATTTGATATCAGTTTTAAATCCAGGAATGCCTCAACTTCCATTAAACACTGTTATTTTCCATGATTTTCTTTTATTTGACTCCATACCCAATGGTGGAAGCCATCAAATTTCCCTTCACCTGTAAAACCACATAAAAAGAAATCAGAGTTAGTCATCTATAGTTTTGAGTTGATTAAAGTGAACTTGATAAGTTTTTTTAGAGAGCCCTCTCAGATTGGAAGGGCTAACTTCTAGTCAAGGTGGTTTGAAATAGTTATGCTTTTTTGAAGGTTGACACAACCCAACTCTGGTAGCTCAGTGATAACAACTTCCATTGTCAAAAATTAGAAAAATTTTGGTAAGGGTTCTGGCCCATAAAAATTCATCACATCATGGATTTTCCTATTGAAGAGGAAACCAAGTTGATCCTCAGAAATGAAATCACTGAGCATAGGATTGAGATGATTGGAAATAATGTGCAAGATCAGTTTATAAACCACAATGTAGTAGGAAATACACCTAAAATATGTGAATGGGGAAAAAGTTTATTTCTTTGGGATGAGGACCAAGAATGTTGCATTAAAAGACCCTAGAACTTTTTTTGATCTTTGAGATTCATCAACTATTTTAAGAAGATCATATTTAAGGAGATAAAAAATACCATGTTGTTATAGGTCATTTTCTTACATTCACTCAAAAGGCCTAAAATCCCAGATCAATCAACATCCTTAACACTTTGTTATTATCCCTTTGGAAGTCCATAAGCATCACATATCTAAAAAGTCTAAATTTTTGGGTTAATCAGCTCAAAAAACACATTTTTAGCCCCAACGCATCCTACACTTCAGTCCAACTACAATGGTTGCAAGTTGCATAAGTAAGAACCTGCACTAATCAGTGTAGGTTGCTATACTTTGCAGGTGCAATGGTTTTATAATTTCAGGAAAAATAAAAAATATTTACGAAACTTCTCCTTCCATAAGATTCTAAGGTGGTTTTAACAATTTACCATGGATAGAGATCTCGAATTCCCACTTTATAGGTCTTATCTCGTAACATTAGAGCTTATCCTCCTTCATATGTGGATCTCAAGCCTAGATTGGTAAATCCTAAACTACCATGTTTACCTTACAAATTGACTGAGTCCCATAGATTCTGGGTTTTATTTTGGAGATTACTACTACACTCATGTTGCTACTTTGAGATTAAGGAATCATCCTCCATTAATGCATTAGGATGAGGTTGAAGTTTTGCTTTGTGGCAAGGAAGGAAAATACAATTGGGGAGACATTTATAAAGTAAAACATCTATAAATGGTTGTAACTCTCTCTTTCATTTATTAATTAAAAAAGCACTCTATTTACCTATACTTTTTGTGTCATGTTGATGCTTATGTATTTCAATGCCATTTGACTAACTAATTAGAAACATTAGTTTATGCTATGTGGATATTGTAGTTCTCTTACTTGTTTTATCCATTTTGCAAGTTCCATTTATAATACTTGGGGCTAGAGTTGGAGCTTACAAGCAAGGAGAAGAGGAGGGCTTACTACATATTCCAGGTAGGTCTTTTATCCATACTCTAATTTCTCTAAGGAAAACATAGATCTTTTTCCCCTTTTGTTTATAGATCAAGCCACTGGGTCTAGGGACTTACTTTTTTCCTGCAGAAGAAAATTTTCCACATAACACATGTAAAATTCAACTATGATACCATCTTCCCTCTTTTCATTACGCAGATAGTAGCATGAATTTAATCCTTAGATACATCTGCAATCAACATTTCACCAATTAAGAGCCAAGGGATCAAACTAGTAACTTCAAGGATTTCGATAATGGGGCAACCCTCAAATCCTAAAAAAATCATGTTACAAAACACCTTTCCTACTTCATCCTTCTCTTAAAAAGTTGAAACAATGATTCCATGAACACTAGATATCTCCTAGATAATATTTATGTTCCTTCTATGATTAACAAATTTATGGAATAATTTAGTATTGTTATTGCCTTCGGCCAACCATAAAGCATTACACTTAATGTCTTAGAGATATTTTGCAAGAAGGTCTTTCCTGAGAGCCAATAGTTACTTGAGAGGGTCCTCTTTCTCTAGAGATCAAAGGTTAGGCT
Organism: Pinus taeda; assembly: GCA_000404065.3. Taxonomy (NCBI): domain Eukaryota; kingdom Viridiplantae; phylum Streptophyta; class Pinopsida; order Pinales; family Pinaceae; genus Pinus; species Pinus taeda. The sequence goes on from APFE030184927.1 coordinate 6,021, forward strand.
AGTTATTCACTTACAAATACTATATATTTTTCTCAACTACCAACAATTGTGCTTGAGACTTATGATTAAACTCTTTAGCCAAATCAAGAGAGATTTTCTTGACCCTTGCAATATTGCGAGCAAATTATTGCATATAGAAAACCCCATTGAAGGGATGCAAATTAGACCAAGTGGAAGAGATAAGGGTCTTGTAAGCCTCATCATGTAGACAGTAGATGTGTAAATTCAAGGGAGTATGAGGCTTTAATTCTTGTTGGTCAAACTTGAACAAAAGGGGGAGATGGTCGAAAATTCCACTAGGAGAAACCCACAATCTAAAAATCCATGAACCGTCCAACATAACCTCAAAAACTAGAAAATCATCCAGCCTTCTAGCTATGGTTTATGATGCTTTTCAACCATTACTATATTTGGAAACCAACTTGGCAGGATTTTCATCAACCAAATTCCAATTCCTAATGAAATGAACAAACAAACCTTCAAACATATCTTGATGATGATGGGCTTCCTAGAATTCGTGAATTAAAAATGTAAACATTAGGTCCCCACAAAGAATAACATTTTACATATAGAGGGAAAAAGAGGGACTAATGTCTTCCTTAAAGGGTCACTTACCTAACTAGGGACCATATATTACAAACTACAAGCCTTCAATCTACAAACCATCATTCTTCATTTATTAACTTAATCACGATACCCAAAGGGAGAATGCAAGAATAAGAAATATTAAAATTAGTGTTGGGATGGGATCCCTAGGGTCAAATATTGTTAGTAAAGTAAATTTTTGTAAAATGTTTTGTAAAATAATGTAAAGTCTCCGCGAAATTAGGAGGTAGAGCGCGAAGCTAAGTAAGAACCAAAGGGGCATTAGTCCCTTGTATGGATAGGTGATAAGCCGGTTTTAAGACTCACCCATGGTCTGCTGGCCATGGTATTTTAATGAAAAGGATATACATAATTGATTTGTAGCGAGTCTAAGTATGAACGTTTTTATAGAGAATCATTGTAAGGGAAAGGTGCTAAGGTAGGGAAAGTCTGTTTCATGTACTTAGGTGAAAGGGGAAGGCTCTTGCAACTGAGTGCGTGGAGACATTGGTAAGTCTGCCACTGAGTGCGCAGGCCCCTGCAGCTGAGTGCAGAGGGCAGAAAGAGTCTGTAAGTGAATGCTAAATATAATAAATAATCTTTTCGATCAAATCTATTACATATGTGCCTTTCTTCTTATCTATGTTTAAGTTTATGAATCTTCATTCAATGATCTGTTTTCTAGGAATTAAAGTATATTTTGTGCATGAAACGATGGGATCTATAATATTTATGTGTTATAAGGGTTATTAAATATATTCTCGAAGTATTAGATAGATCTGTTGTAATTAACTATTCGGAAAGGGGTATATCTGCGCGAAGGAATATCTATGGATACAATTTATTGCATGAAAGAAGTGATTCTATACCTTTTATGCAAGTTAAGTATGATCATGTACCTTTGTGAAGATCTGAAGGTTAGTTTGATAGAGTTACAATAGTTTCTAGTTGGAAGTCATAGATTTGCATGAAGGCAAATCTAAGCTGTAGATCCTCGGGAAGACCATCAAACAGGCCTCTGAATGTAGAAACCTGGTTCTAGCGTCCCCCAATACTTCTTCAGGTGAGAATGCAACTTGCGCTAAGAAAGTTGTTGTCAAAAGGGCTAGAAGTTAGGGTTTTCTTGGTTGGCATGAATAATTCTGAACCTGGGTCAGGCCCCCTTAAGCCAACAAATGGTTCCATTGTCGAGACTGGGATCAATTTGCAGAATGTGTGATGTTGAATAAATGGTTCCCTACCAAGAAATAAATTGAGAAGTGGCTCAATCGAAAGGAACATGCATTTGTAGCTTAGGAGAATAGAAATACGAGGTTATCCAAAGAGAAGTGGTTGAGTAGATACCTATACTCAAGTGCAACTAAGAACTTTTTATGTTTCTTCCCTAGCAAATTCCACAAATGGTTGTCTAGATTGGCGGAAAGGGTACGTGGAGACTTGACGAACATGTTGTGTGGAATCTAGAGATGATGAGGCACTTGGAAGCTTTAGAAAACAACATCGTGTGGGCCATTGATCACTGGATTGATCGAAAACTCGGAGTATTTGTGACTGAGTTTTCCATCAATACAACTGTCAGTTACAATGAAGCAGAGCGCAGGCTCTTCAAGGGACCGTGAGGTAAGTACTTGAAATGATTAAAAACTTCGATTAAAATATTTTTATGTGAAAAATATGTTATGCCATTACCTTGATGTTTGGAACTACGCAAAGTGGAAAACCCTTCAGACGAAACAGAGACTCGAGCTCTAAGTATAGTTCGTTGATCGGATCTCCTTCGAGTGACGACAAAGGGACAATCCTAAGTACACCTAGGAGTGGTACTATTGAATAGGTAGGGTATCTAGTGAATACTTCATCCATCCACTCCACCTCCACCTCTACCTCCACCATTCCATACGGCGAACTCCATGAAGATGTCGATTTTTAAAGGGGTAGGAAGTGAGGACCTCGAATAGTTCTGGTTCATTGCAAGTGTCATGTGGACAACCCAATAGACTATGGATGATAACATCAAGAAAGTATAGCTAGTCATAGCTTTACAAGATTGATCATTGACATGGTACATCAGGAACTGCACTGATAAACCCAATAAAGCATTGGAAGAAACCCAGAAGGCTCTGAATAAAGAGTTTAGAAAGCCTAAGTCATGGGTGCAGTCAGTAACTGAGTCCAAAGAAATTCGACAAAATGTAAGTGAGTCATCTTGGGATTTCGATTATAGTTTGAAATGCCTAATTAGGCAGGCCAATATGGTGATCTCAAACTCCTAGCATCGATATGGGTATATCGTGTCACTCTTACCACACTTAAGATTGCCACTATCACAACAAAAGATAGCAACCCAAGAAGAGACATTAGAGATCGCAATGAGGTTGGAAGCCTGACCAATACATGATACAAAAATTGTAGTACAAAAAATTCACTCATAGTTGGAAAACTCACACTTGGAGTTGCAGAGCCTAAAGAAAGGAAAGGAGGCCCAGCTTGAAGTTCTCGTAGAAGTTTGGTGCTTGAAATGCAAGGACCATGGTGACAATAAAGACCATTGTCCAATTTATCAGAATTACCTTATGGGAGGGATGCCTATCCCCCTGAAGCTAGAAAATACCATTGGGCCAAGCGCAAGAGTTGTGCCATGGTGCACTATTTGTTAGGTTATTAGATAACATGCAACAGATAATTTCCATTTACTATAGAAGTTTGTACAGACCCCTAGCAATTGTTTTGCAACTTTTGCAAGTATGTCGATCATCATGAACGTCATTGTTGAAGTTATGAACTAATTATGGATAGGACCCCTACCTACCAAATGCGGAAGGAAAATTAGCCTCAAGAGTAGGGTGTGGGTGCAGTGCATGGAGGACTCCAAGGTAGTGGAGGAGCAAGAGGAGGAGGGGCTAGCAGGGGTCGTGGCCAGAATATTTTCTATAACTATGGTGAAGCAGCACACTTCGCACAAGACTACCAAAACCCCACACATCCATCATGTCAATACTGCAGATAGTTCAACCATGTGATATAAGATTTCCTAATCCTTATAGAAAATATGAAAGAAAAGAAGACGAAGACACAACAACCTACGCAGAACCTCCAGATGATGAGGGCGGAGCCTCGCGAAGAAGATCATAGTGTAAATATAGTAACAAGAAGTGGTATGGCCACAGGAGGCTGAAGATTGGGCTCGTAAGGCTACTAAGAATGAAGTATACTTTTACCTTGATCTTGATTGAAGCAAAGAAGAGCTTCGTTGAGGCCTCCACCTCAAGAAGTCAGGAGAAATTGTCATAAACTAATACGACCCAGGAGGTAGATCCTTCGATGTTAGCCACTTTTCTAAAGATATGTATGAAGTTGTTGCACAATAAGAAGATGGTAGAAGGACTCCAAGAGATAATAGAGAATTATGTAGGTAAGATTAAGCTTCCTTCATAATAACATGTTGTAAGGATGCTAGGTAAGCATAAGAAATGAACGAGGCGTGAAATGAGGTTGATGGTGCAGATAGGAGAGTATGAAATGGACCAAGTAACCTTGGATCTAGGGTCAAATGTAAATGTGTTGCCTAAACAAACATCGGAAAGGATGGGTAGACTTGCGTTGCAATGGTCTCCTATACAACTACGTAGGCCAATCAACAGAAGATTATTCTGATGGGGCGCTTATATGGTGTGACAATAGATATTGAAGGAGAAACTGCTCTAGTGGATTTTGAAGTAATATAAATAGTAGATGAAAATAATTTGTATCTTGTGCTAATACGAATTGATTGGGATTTTAATACGGATTAGGTAATCAACTTGAAGAAATGGAAGATGACTTTTGAAAGGAAGGCACTCAAGGTTATAGTGCACTAGACCCTGTGGAAGGAGCACATTATACTGAACTTGTTCGTGACTTTATGGAGGATGATGATGATCTAGATCAAATATAAAAGATCATAGTGTGAGATGAAGATTGGTTCAATCCTATGGCTGATGGACGAATTGCATGGGACAGGGATAGTTCCCATACCTCAAACTCAGATGAAGAGTTCAAGCACTGGTAGAGTCGGTTGCACGGAGTATCTATGCTCTGGTGCAATATGATGACCAAATCACTAAGATGTGTCTCAACTGAGGTAAGAAAGCTTCCACATTACGATGGTTTGACTAATGTTGATCTGTTTTTATATGAGTTTTAAAGGGGAGTGCCAAAAGAACATCGCTTCCAAGCACCTGAATTGGCACTATGCGCTACACTTACCCATTGGTGAGGTACACATAAGGAAAACTTCGCTAGTTGGAAAGAATATAGAAGGATGATGAAATTAAGGTTTGGATATGATAATACTAGGATGATTGAGAAGTACAATGGGAAGGATGACCCTCACGAGCATTTGGCGTGGTGGACTAGAGCTTGGGGAATAGAGCCACAAATAGAGTGGGTGCACATCTTATGTCATACCTTAGACACAATCCCCATGAACTAGTATTTGGAAACAAAGCTTCACCATGGGACAACTGAATGGGACATATTAAGAGAAAGTCTTTTACTAACTTTCATCTTTGAGAATGGGTTCGAGTGCATTGATTGAGTGCTTTAGAAGATAAAATACGTAATATTTAGGACACCTAAGGAACCGATAGAATGGACTCAGACATATTGGAATACACAGCTATGTCATGTGTTGGAATGTTATAATGTGACTGTTGAGGAGGAAGAAGAAGATTCATGGAATATTAACATTCCAGAATCGAAGGGACAACATGAAATTGAGGGACCTTAGACAAAGAACCCTGATGTAACAAAACCGATGAAAACTCGATAAGTAAATATTGGACCTGATGTAGAGCCTAAGTTCGTGAAGGTAGGAGACTATTGGGACGAAGATAGAGTCGATAAGGTGGTTGAACTGTTGCACAGATAATAGGATCTATTCCCAACAAAGTTCTCGGATCTGAAATGTATTGTAGGAGATCTGGGCATAATGAAAATTACTTTCAAACCTAACGTGAAGCCTATAAGGAAAATAACTTATCGGTTGAATCCAAATTGTAAATAAAAGGTGCACAAAGAGCTTGATAAGATGTTGGAGGCAATAATTATTGAACCAGTAGAAAAATCTGATTGGGTGAGCCTGATGGTTGTCCAAGAAATGAAACAAAAAGGTGAAATCAAAATATGTGTAGATCTAAGGAATTTGAACTATGCATGTGTGTATGATCCATTCCCAACACCATTTACAAATGAAGTGTTAGAGAATGTTGGTGGACAGGAGGCTTATTCATTCATTGACAGGTTCTTGGGATTCTATCAGATTAGGATCATGCAGGAGGATCGTAGCAAAACAACCTTTACAATAGAGTGGGGTTGCTTTCCATATAAAGTAATGCCATTCGGGCTGAAGAATGCACCTGCAATATTCTCCAGGGTAGTAATCGCGGCGTTCAAGGAGTTTATTCATAAATTCCTTAAGGTTTATTTTGATGACTAGACTGTGTTCGGATTGGTGAAGCACCATGTTGCAAGTCTACACCTCATGTTGAATATATTTCGTAGGTACTAGATCGCCCTGAACTTGAAGAAATGTATATTTTGTGTTCCTTTTGGAATTTTACTTGGCCATGTAGTATGCAAGTAGGGATTAGTGGTGGACCCTATGAACATAGTTGTGATTGTGAATTTAGAAGCCCCCAGGAATGTAAAGTAGTTGCGCACGACGTTAGGGGACACTAGTTATTATAAAATATTTATCGAGGCTTATACTCAGATATCTGTGCCAATGGAAAATTTATTGAAGAAATATGCAATGTTTGGTCGGGATCAATCGATAGCCTTCGCAAGTAGGAAACTATCAAAGGCTGAGAAGAACTACTCCACCACAGAGTGTGAAGGGCTAGCGATGGTCTATGCATTTCAAAAGCTTCGGCATTACTTGTTGGGCACACATTTTAAAATGTATACAGATCATTCCGCATTGAACTACCTGGTCAATAACCCTGTGTTGGGGGGGGGGGGGGGATTTGCAGATGGTTATTATTATTTCAAGAGTATAAATTTGAAGTGATTTTGAAACCTAGAAGGCTGAATGTAGGACCATACCACCTATCTAGGATTTAAATAGGCGAAGAACCGACTAGTTTGGAGGAATGATTATTGAATGCATAACTCTTTGTTGTGTGCATTGCATATGATCATTTTGCAGATAAATTCAATTTTTTCCTACTAGAACAACTCCGAAAGGGTATTCTACTCAGCAGAAGAAGGAAATGGTGGTTTGCGTTGCTGATTTTTTTGTTATAGTAGGACAATTGTATAAGATAGGGACAAATGAAATATTGCATCGATATGTTTCAGAGTTTGAGCACACTAGTATCCTCGCTGAAGCACATAAAGGCATGGTGGGAGGACGCTATGCAGGTAGGGAGACCACACAGAAGATTCTGCATGCAGGGTTATGGTGCTCGATAGTGCATAAAGACTCTAAGGCATTTTGTAAAGCATGTGATGCTTGTCAAAAGATAGGCAAGCCTTTGCAAAGAGATGAACTGCCCCTAAACCCTTAGGTTTAGCTACAAGTATTGGACAAAGGGGAAATTGACTTTGTAGTTATGATACAACCACTAGGAAGGAATAAAAGCATGTGGTACATTATTACTGCAACAAAGTACTTAACCAGATGGACAGAAGCGCAAGCGGTGAAGGATTGAACTATTGCTACCATTGCGAAGAGTCTGTTTGAATACATATTAATGTGGTTTGGGTGCCCTAAAGTATTGATGAGTGATAGGGGTGTGCATTTCCTAAACAATACAATCAATGTGATGCTCGAAGAATTCTAGATGTACCATCAGAAGAATATGCCCTATCATTCCCAAGCCAATGGTATAGTGGAAATATTCAAAAAGATTTTGGAGAATGCATTCAAAAAGGTCTATAACACGAAGAGGAATGATTGGGATGTTTGCATACCCATAGTCCTGTGGGCATATAAGATAACGTGCAAGAAGCTGACAAGCCAAACCCCATTTAGGTTGGTCTATGAGATCGAGGCAATGATGCCCATAGAATATATTTTTCCAAGCCTATGCATTACGGATTTGACAAAGATGTTAGGTCACGATACCTTGGAGGAACGATTCACATAGTTGATGGAGTTGGAAGAAGACCAGTTTCTTGCAAGATTTCACCAGCTATTTCAAAAGGAACTTGAGAAGGCCTATCATGATAGGCATATTAAGCTGTGCACATTTAAGGTGAACAATTTGGTTCTTCTCTGTATTATTAAGTTCACAAAGTTTCTAGTTAAATTTTAGATGCACTAGTTGGGATGCTATGTAGTCAAGGAAATCACGGATGGAGATGTAGTACAACTCATGAAGCGTAATGGCGAAATATTTCCAGGAAGGGTGAATGGTAGTCGCTTGAAGTTATATATAGGGCATGTCCCTACGCAATGACTATATGGTAGTAGGACAGTCTTAGCAGTCCAGGTAGCTGCAAGGGAGAGTAGGACTATAAACTATCCTACCCAAAGAAGGGGAAACTGTAATAAGTAGGTTACATGATGAATGGAAAAAGTACACCAGAAGAAGGTGTGATGTATGAGCTACGCGATGGGGGTTGGTGCTGCACAGTCGAGTCCAAAACTAGTTGTTGAAGTCATTGTTCATGATTGGGTAGAAAAAATCCCATTAGGAGGAGTGGGTAGGCGACATTTATGGTGGAAATATTTGGAGATCTACTGCCAAAGATGCATTTATGATCAGAAAATAGAGGGAACGGTCAGATTTGAATTCAAAATCACCTATAAATCTAGTATGTTGGTCTGTCAAAGAACACTTTTCTTTCTTAAATATTCATACCAAGCCCTATTTTTTTCACTTTATGAGTCAATAGACTTGGGAGGATTTCATCGCAAGCCCAACATTCATGAAACTGCCTAAGTATGGCCAAAAGATTATCCTTGAACAAATTTTTATGCCAGCAAGTTTTGAAGCCACTGTCTCTCAAGCAAAGAGCACTGAAGTTGTGTCAATGGAAGCTATGCCATCTGTGCCTACGACGCTGAGGTCACCTAGGCCGAAGCAATTGACTACTAAGTAGAAGTAGAAGAAACCAAAACCTATATCGGTGAGGCAGTCACTGAGGAAGAACCGTGAGGTTCGACAGAAAGAGAGGAAGGAGAAGGCAAAGTAGTCATAGGAACCAGTGGATTTGGAAAAGGAAGAACTCTATGATGGAATTAAGGAATTGGATGTTGATGACGGTGAGCCTATCTCAAGGAACCCTATGTATATCCCTCCATGGAGAGGGAAAGCCAAGGTCACCAAGGACTTAGATTCAGGAAAATTCATGGTCTCTACATCGATACTTCCATAAGTAGTATTTGAAGGCACGCTCTTAACGCGTACCCCAGTGTTAAAATTAGAGGATTGGGATCTCACCGACCACGAGAAATTTCCTCATTTGGCCACTAATAAATACATGACCAAATTTTACTATAAAGAGATAGGGTTCACAAGGCAGGAACCGATGAAAAGGGTAAAAGGTGCCGAGCAGGACGGGTTGTTGCATATGTTGTGTGTGCCACACTTTCACCAATCAATTATCAATACTATTTGTGTGCACCGGTTTCTCACACTGGTACATGATGGGTGTTTGTGGTTAGTTAAACCCATCCCCATAATGGATATGTTGATCCATCGAATCAAAATGTTTCCCTATAAAGGGGTGGACCCCACCAAGGAGTTTGGAGGTAAGAGAAAAGAGAAGGAGCTTGCAGATAGAATGAAAATTGGATTTGGGCTCATCAAGAAGTCACACGGATACTCTATCTGCTCTATCATAGACAAAGTGGTACATTTTGACAATTAGATCTTGGTAGGGAAGATCATGTGAAATGTCGCGTGAATGAGCTTCCAGCACCAGTCATTTCGTTGGTTACACAGTGCGCAAAGGGGGTGCAGTACAACTTGGTGCAGTACCTTTGCAAATAATTCTTAGCGAACTACCGCAAAGCACAGGAGGAAAGCAAGGCATTTCACTATGCCTGGCTCTTGTTTCTAATTATACTAGTGGCATGACGACTACTGGAGAATAGTTAGTTCCCTCTACAAGAAGAAGATTTACCAGAGGCAGCAAAGTTCGCTTCACTGTGGGTGATGAATGATCCAAAGAGGATCATGGAGTCCAAATTTTTATGGATATTGGTCGAGATGGACCTTCGCATAGGGATAAGTCAATGGCCAAGGTTGTCTCCAACTTTGTTTGAGCAGTTTAGGGCCTTCATGGAATTTAAGTCTGACTTCACAATGTATCCATATGCGCAAGGTGAGACCCTAGGAAGATAAGGCACAAGTTTCCATACTTAGTTACAAAGGACAATGTGTAGGAAATCGTGGGACTATGGCTAGTACAATGGCGGGAGCCCACAGACCTTGGTATAGGAACTAGTAAAGGAGGAGAGAGCTCCTCCTCATAGACAACAACTGAGCAGAAGAAGAAAGAAGGAGAGTAAGAAAAATTTCGCTTGAAGGCTGCTCAAAAGAAGAAAGACATTGCTACTAAGGCAGCTGCTGAACAAGAGCAAGCTGAGCAAGAGCATGCTAAGAAAGAGCGCGCTGAAAAAATGGACATAATGGAGGTCGAAGCAGGTTCCCAACAAACTCAAGAACAGGAACTGTCCGAGTAGGAAGGAGGTGGGGGTGACGTGCAGAGCACTCCCTTCCGGTTGTTGAACTGACAAAAGGAGACAACTTCTAGACCAAGGAAAAAGCACAAACGAGACAAGCAAGTGCACATTGACTGAATGGTCCTCACAGAAGGGGACCTTTATGAAATTAGGGATAAGGTCAGAGACACAATGACAGAACTATCAACTCAATTTGAGTAGCAGTATATGTAGAAACTGGGGAGCATCCAGAAGGATCTACGCGAGTTGCAAATTCAAGTAGGCAGAATTTAGATGAGCATATGACAAGCGAGCGGGGTTCAAGTGAGCGTGCCACAAGTGAGAGATAGCATGTTGGGAACAAAACAGGCTCTTGACCTCAGAGTCAATATGTTTCTAGAAGGAACATTATGTGCAGAATCAGAGAAGACCACATCCAACTCAGAAAGATCAAGGGTGTGGGGGTGAATTTAGTCGCGTTGCCACTTCAAAACCTCCGCGCGCTTCATAAGGGGGTCTTGGATGAGCTTAGGATCAGAGAGCATCGCGTACTCTCAGTAGTCAATGAAGTTAAATTGAACAATGAACAGATATTCGCTAAGAAGGCTCAGGCTCTTAAAGAAAAAGAAGAACTATCAGTGCAAAGTTAGAGCTTGGAAGCCACAATTACACAAGCATGTAATTCAATACCAAAGTTACACATTCCAGAGGATGTGGCAGCTACAACAAAGATTCAAAAACTGGCCACTACAATGCGCAAGTCTAAGGATGAGATAAGGAGAGTCACTTCTAATTTTCAGATGCAGATCTCAGAACTGTAGTTGAAGATACAACCAACTACTCCACCAGAGGTCAAGGAGTGCATGGCATAGCCATCAGAGAGCACATGTCTACGTTGGATATTGTAGTAACAAGCTACCATCAAGTTTTTGAAAGCGTTATGGAGTTGTGGACCAATTCGTACAAGGACCCAAACCTACAAAGAGTGTGTACAGAGATCCAAAAAGGACAATAGAAGTATGAAGAGGTCTAGGCGACTATGCACACTTTGGTACCAGTCTAGTGCTTCACGCACTTACAAGAATGAAAGTTGTTTCACGCACATGTTAAGGAGCTGCAGCACAAAGAATTAGTTTTGAAGGCTACAATTCAACCATGGACCAAGGAAGCAAGCTAGATTTCTATGGCTATTTAGGAGAAGTTGAAGACTTTTTAGCAAACAAAAAGGACCATGTGCCTTGCAATGGAGGGGCTAGAAGTAGGGCACAATACAGAGCATAGTGGACCTTTAAGTACTAAAGATGGAGTTCAATTAACTCCACCACACCGTGGAGAAGCCAACTGAGTGACTCGAGGGAGAGTCACCGTATTTGTGTTGGGGGCCTATTGGGATGGGATCCATAAGGTCAAATTTTGTTATTAAAGTCAATTTTTGTAAAAGTGTTTGTAAAATAATGTAAAGTCTCCACGAAATTAGGAAGCAGAGCACAAAACTAAGTAAGAATCAAAGGAGAATTAGTCCCTTGTATCGGTAGGTGATAAGTCATTTTGAGACTCACCTATGGTCCGCGGGCCATGGTATTGTAATGAAAAGGATATATATAGTTAAGTCATAATGAGTCTAAGAATGAAATTTTTGATAGAGAATCATTGTAAGGGCAAGGTGCCAAGGCAAGAAAAGTATGTTTCCTAAACTTAGGTGAAAGGGGAAGGTTCCTGCAGTTGAGTGTGCGGAGACCTTGGTAAGTCCGCGACTGAGTGCCTGGGCCCTTGCAACTTAGCGCACCGGGTGGAGAGAGTATGTAATTGAATGTTAAATCTAATAAAGACTATTTTGGAGCAAATCTATTACATATGTGCCTTGTTTCTTATCTCTGTTTAAGTTTATGCATCTTCGCTCAATGATATGTTTTCTCGGATTTAAAGTGTATTTATTTTCTCTGCGAAACGATGGGATCTATAATATTGATGCATGATAAGAGTAATTAATTATCTTCGCAAATTATTAGATATTTGTTGTAATTAACTATTCAGAAAGGGGTAGATCTACGTGAAAGTAGATCTAGGGATATTATTTATTCTGTGAAAGCAGTGAATCTACACCTTTTATGCAAGTTAAGTACGATCATGTACCTTCGTGAAGATCTGAAGATCAGTTCGATAGAGTTGTACTAGTTGTCATTTGAAAGGAATAGATCTACCCAAAGGTATATCTAAGCTATAGATCCTCGGGAAGACCATCACACATGCCTCTAGATGTAGAAACCTGGTTCTAGCATCCCCCAATACTGCTTCGAGTGAGATTGCAGCCTGCGCTAAGCTGGTTGTTTCTGAAAGGGCCAGCATTTACGGTTTTGTTGGTTGGCACGAATAACTATGAACCTGGGTTAGACCCCATTAATCCAAACATTAGTGTGCTCCAAGTTTTAAAAAGGCCTCAAAATAAGCAATCTAAATCCTTTGTGATAAAACACCAATATTTGAGGCAGGGGGAAAAAAATCCTAATATTCAAACACAAAGCACATTGTTTCATGGATAAAAATGATTTCAAGGGAATTTACCTTAACCATTTGTTGTATCGGCTACAACACCCTGCAAAATTTTGGCTTGCATTCAATTTCAGAGCCTTACTTGGGTTTTTCCTTGATGTTTGCAAGCACTTGGGGTCATCTCGTGAGCCCATGTTGAATCTTTGCAACCTCTTCGCATGATTGGTCATAATGTCATATTGCAGTCATGTTCTAGCCATGCACAAGGTCTTCCTTTCCTTCGCACTAACACGTGAAGTTGTATGCACTTTCATGCAAGCATCGTAACAGTCATTCGACGATCTATCACAAGTGTCATGCTTGTCGCTCACACCATCGTTTAGTCACACTAAGTTTATGTTGTCTTGTTTGTTCAAGGTTTCTTATCATCAGGTCATGTTGAGTGTGTGTTCACGAGGTCATGCATGTACAAAGTCACTCACTCACACACTTGGCCATTTTGTTGAAACTCTATCAACCAAACCAACCTCCAATAGTCAAACATTTGTTGAGTTGCATTACATAGTTTTAGCTCTCAGTGATTATGTACTACTATCGACAATTGCACAGAGCTTGAGGCTGCCTCCCAAGGGTCTGAACTATGCAACCCTAGAATTGACTCAACCGACTGTCACCCAGAACAATGCAGAAGCTTCCCACTAAGACATTTGAATCTATGTTGCTCGCAATCACATCAACCAAGCCTCCAGCTAGTTAACCAGAGAATTTGACCGAGAAGCGACCCCAGGACTCACTCCCCTAAGAAATTGCACAAAGTCCTCCAAGCATGCCTGCTCTTCTAACTAAAGAAGCTACACAGACATGTGCTACATACACCTTGTGTCCATCACAGTCTCCTAAAAAATTGCACAGTTTTTCAAGCAAGTCAACCATTCATCCGACTTGCTTCCCGCCCACAAAACTGTGTATTTTTCATGAGCAAGCACTAAGCTTCCTAGCATCCCGCATAGCTTGGAAACTATGCAAGGATGTTCAGTAAGCTAGCCCCAAGAAATTGTGTAGTTTTTTCCAGCAGCACTCTCGCAGCCCGTTGCCAACTCGCTAAAAAAATTGTGCATTTTTTCCAAGTAAGCCTCCTATAGCTAGCTGCTAACTCCCTGGAGAAATTGCACAGTTTTTACTGCCAACCCCCTTTCTTTCCTGCACTACTTCCCTAAACAAATTTTGCAAATCTTCCCTCCAACCAATCCAGATCCCACAGAGAGTCATTGCTAATCCAGATTTTCCATCTTAGTCTCCTAGTGACTTCTGCACAATTTTCACCAACAGAGCCTTGAGCCCTCATGCTAGCTTGAAATCTACCATGTGCAGTTTTAAGAGCCTTGTCTTCTCTCTTGATCACTTTCATCCAAAGGTGAAAGATAATTCATCATGGTAAACTAAGTGATTTTTCGATTTGATGTCATCTCATCATGAGCGGTCACAGAGACAGGTAAATGGATGACACATGACACGACGATGAACGGGATGAAAAGGGAGATCACATGCAAGGATATTTGTTGCGAATGGACAAAACAAGAATGCATGCGAGGGGATTTTCGCATGAATGGATGAATGAAAAATGCATGTGAGGAGGATTTTTCACAAATCAAAGAGCACATGAAACATGCCAAAGTAAAAGTGAAGAAGTGGCATGCACATGCCACATCAAGTGAACTCCAATAACATCGATGAATCGGCACACCTTGCCATGCGGAGGTGAAGCTATGATACACCAAGAGGAAATCCCTAACTTAGAAGAAATGTAGCTCTACATTCACACCAGCAGCAGCATGAACATACTAGCTCCATCGTGTCGAGTTGTGTCATGAGTCATCTCAACCACATCACTAATATGGGCCACATTGTTGTAATCAATGTAACATAATGTGGAAGTCTAAGAGACCTACATATAAATCTAAAGAGTCATGTAAATCAAACAGTGATGAGGGAAGTAAAATAGTCACAAGGGCCAGTTTTACCCTTGGTTATAAATATCCCCCATTTATACATGAAAAGGACATTTTACCTTGGCTCCTCCCACATAGCCTTGATATTTTGTAGTCTTTTCTTTGAGGAGCGAGCAGTGGCTACAATGCCCCACTATCGGGGTTAGTGATGTATGGTGTACCGATGTGTCTTGGAACTTTCACTTAATTTAGAAGCCTGATAATAGGCCAGCACATTTTCACACATGTATTTTAATTGTTTGTAAGACTATTCTTTGGACACTTGTAATGCATGTTCCTTTAACCTATGTTAAAACAGTTGAACTATTTCAGTTGTTCTGTTGGGTCCCTATAATACTAGTGGTTACCCCATTACTATGGTATTTGTACTCTTTATTAATATTTTTGTGCCCCTATTTCCCCCATATTGTTATTACTGTGCCCCATAGAATCCCTCTATTGTTATTTTTGTGGCTTTATATTATTATTGTTAGGTGGGCTGGGTTATATTGTGACTCCTTAGACTCCTATATATAGAAAGGAGGTTTTGTCATTTGTATCATCCAAGAATTGTTCATTTATGTAATGTAAAGGAGGTTTCCCCTCGAAGAGGTTGATTCTAAGGCGTTGATTATCTTTTCTTCTTTTCTTAGCTGGTTTCATAACATTTGGTATCAGAGCCAAGTTCTAGGGTTTCGCTGCTCCAAATAGGTCATCGTGGAATTTTCGCTATAACTTTTTTCTGCAACGTTTCAGAAGTCGGAAAAAAAAACCATTTGAGAAGACATCGTGCTGCAACTTGGGTCCGAATTTCAGAGATTTTTTCACTATCTTTGCGGAGATGTGATATGAGGAAGTTCGTCTTTTTGCAGACTCCTGAATTACATTCCAAACAGGTGACTTAGGAAAAATTGTCATAACTTTCTCCCTGAGCATCGGATTGAAATTTCGCAAAAAGGTACAGAAAGAGGACAGATGGTAGTTTCTTCTAGATATTGTTCAGAGCTAGAGGTCCAAATAGTGACACGTGGAACTTCATACAAGTTCGCTCTTCTGAAAAGGTCTATAATCAGGTCACTGTGGGAGATTTAGCATAACTCTTCATTGGAGAATCAAATTGGGGTCAGACTGGTGGCATTGGAAAGAGGATACAAAGGGCTACCACAAATTGAAATTTCAGAACTAGATGTTCAGAAAGTACAGAGATACATCAGAGGCAATACCGATCTCCTACAAAGAAAAAAAAGGTGTGTAGATTTTTTTAAATTTTTGCTTAAGATTGGTTTGAAAATTTATTTTGAAGGAATTCAAAGGGCTAGTAGAGCATTATTATCGATAACTGATGCCTGAGGAAAGAAAATGCAAACACCTAGTAAGGAACCTGAAAGCTCTAGCATGACTCATGAAGAAGAGGAAGAAATGCTACATGATATATCAAAATTACAAGACCAAGTGCAAAAAATGTCAGCCTCAAAAAGCTAACAGAAGCTAAGATAAATGGCATGGAATCTAAGATAAAGGGCATGGAAGCTAAGATGGACGATTGGAAGACATATTTGAAGACAGACATGGACGATTTGAAGACAGATTTGAAGACAGACATGGACGAATTGAAGAATAAATAATGATAAGTTGCTAACAAGAACGGTCACTAAGGTGAAAGAGTAGTAAAGGAAACTCATGATGAGAAACAAAGAAATGTTAATCATGATTCCATAGACATCTAATGTGGGATCGAAGACCATCATATTCCAAAAATCGATATGAGGAAGTTTGATGGCAAGGATCCCGCAACATGGATATTACAGATGGAGCAATTTTTCGATCTCAATAATGTGCAAAACACACAAAAGGTACGTATGGCAACTTTATATTTGGAACCAAATCAGTTTGTATGGTATCAATGGCTTTGCTCTCGTAAACAATTTATCACTTGGGCAATTTTTACGGAAGAATTGATGGCACATTATGAGGATACAAAAAGCAACACTTTTTTTAGCCAATTGATAAGTCTCAAACAAAAGGGTTCAATAATGGAGCACATTGAGGAGTTCCAAAAATTGAACATAAGGGTAAAAGATATTCTAGAGCATAGGATTGATGTATTCATAGGGTCTTTAAAGGATGATATCCAACATGATGTTCGCCTTTGGAAACCTTATTCATTAAAGAAGGCATTCAGGTTAGCAAGAAAAATGGAAAGCAAAATTATGGCAACCAAGAAGCATACCACTCACAACTATAAAGATGGAAGTGTTGTTGCCGCTAGTCTTCCACAACCTATAAGGTTGACACCACAACAATTGGAAGAAAAAAAAGCAAAAGGGCTTTGTTACAGTTGTGATAGAAAATACACTAAAGGTCATAAGTGTCCTGAGAAGAAATTATTCTACATAGATTATGAAGAGGAAGAAGAAAAGGAGCAAGAAAGGTCAAAAGAAGAGGATATACTCCAGGAACAAAGCCTAGATGAAGAACAAATGAATCCGACGATATCTTGTAATGCATTGGCGGGAATTACCACTCCTCAAACCATCAAGG
>APFE030184934.1:0-10634 GCA_000404065.3 Pinus taeda
GAGAGGCAGGTTTTATAACGTGCTTTGTTAATCTGGTTGGATATTTATAAGCATATCCTTCTCAAAAAAACATCTTAAAATAAAATTGTTTAAATAAAATAATGATTTTCATGATTTTCTATCGAAGAAGAAAATCATGAATAAAAATATGAAATTCAATCAAGGATCTTCTTGCTCGCTTGATTTTCCTTTGGTCTTTTCCGCTGGGTTGACTTCCACGTAGACCTACTCATACGGGCAATCTTATCACCTTGCTAGATCAAAGGAATAGGTGGATATCATTGTGATGGTTTCCGATTACCTGTTTATATGATTTGTTCCTCAAGTGATGTTTCAAAACCTATAGATTTTTCAAGTAAGATTTAGAATCAGTTATTAGCTGCAAAATTGATGCAATTTGGTAGCTTGTGAAAATATTAAATCTAATAATAAGAAACAATGGAACTATGAATAAAAGATGATTAAATCCCTGTTTTTTCCAACAACATTGCAAGCTAAAACTTAATTGGAGTTATTATGGTAAAAAAGGAAGAGAATGGAGTTTAAGGAGGGTGTCAAAAAGGAACAATTTTGGTCCTCAACACTCCCCCACACAAAAGATATTGCTTGTTGTCATGCACAAAATTTCAAAATTTTGTAACCTACTTTGTTACTGAGCTACCTCTGAGGCTTCAAAAAGATCATCTAAATTAGCACTTTGTACTTTTCTGGAACTGGTTGTTATCCTTGGTTTCTTCATTAAAATCATGCACAGCAAGCTTATGATTTTACTCCTGAGAAGTTTATTTTTATCCTTTAATTTCTTGTACTAGTGGAAAATATGTAGGAGAATATTATCGTTTTGAGTTCTTTGAATGCCATTTTGTACCTTCATTGCTTCATGTTCCTGCTTCAGATACTAATTTAACACTTCTAGTTCATAAATTTCTTGTTTAAGAGTATCTTCAATTCTAGATTCTTTTGGAGGGTTGAAATGAACTTTTTCATTTAGAATTTCTTCTTTATTTGAAGATAAATCAACAAATTTTCCTTTAGATTTCTGTTCAAGATATTCTATATAATCATAGATTTCCTGTTCGACAGGGCCGATTCTGTGGTCTTTCTTGTTGGACTTTCATGGTGATAGTATTGTTTCCTTTTCTTATAAATCAACAAAACCTGGAGACTATTTAATGGTTGATTTCATAAGTCATGCACTTCTTCTTGATGGTTTTTCAACAGTGAGAACATTCTTTTTCTTGCACTATTCCTTCTTTTAATGGGCCTTCATCTGTATTAACAGATTTATTCTTTCTAAGAGGGGTTTCGTCATCAAAATTCTTCTGTATATGCCTATCTTATTCTATTTATAATGTAGGTAAATATTTGTTAAATCTTAGGATTCGAGGGAGATTTCCGTCGACTTCTTCTTATTTTAGAACTGGGCTCATCTTGCTCAAGTTCTTTAAAATGATTTCAAACTAGAAAATTCTCCCAATTATCCCCTTTACTCCTCAAATGAGATTCAATCAAATGTTTTACTAACCCGTGATGATACAAAGCATTTTCAACAAACTGTATTTTCCTTTGGACGTTAGCAGCCATTTTTCTTAAACTACAAAGTAAGAAAGATGACAAATTGATTTCGCTGTCATCAATAAAATTCATCATCAATAGAGCATGGTAGAAGAACATATTCCCAAACCTACCTTCACAGGTTTTAAACTTCTGAATGAATAATAACAAATTTCTCCATTTACTTTTTAAAGCTGTTACTAGAATTCCTTTCTTTAAAATGGAGATGTCCATACCCCATTTTTAAGGAAGATCTCCCACTCTTTTTCTTTGATTTTCTAGTTTTTAAACCAATTTTCCCCATTTGTTGTTAATCCTATAGCTTTCGCCATAAATGACTCTCTCAAGGCCAACTTGATATCCCCAATTTCTGCTTCTATCCTAGCACATGCTCGAGCAAATGAATTTGTGACCTTCTTCTCATGCTTATCAAACTTCTCAAAGAACTTTAACCATCATGCCTGCTGCAATTGTTGCTTCAATTATGGATAAGCTTCAAGAAACTTGGTCCCATTTAGCTTAGAATGCACAATAACTCCCATGTTGAGGAAGTTTCAATCTTTAATATCCATTTTTGATAGAATTATGGAATTTTGGTAGCAAGGACGAGATTTGGGTACCGGTTGAGATGTTTTCCGTAGAGAAAAATGAAACAGAGACGAAGGAAGTGGGACATGATGTGAAGAAAATGAGATGGGATACAAAAAAAGTGGGATGATATACAAATGAAGTGGAATAAATTCGAATGATGGCAAGGTTTTAATGACATTCATATCTTTTGATAAGACATGATTATAAAATATTTCTTGAATTCTATCATGAAATCCAATGTTATATCATGACACGGGTAATCATTGTTCAATATGGTGGAGGCAACAATTATTAGTTTTTAAATAATCATCTATTTATATCATAATTCAATGTTTTTTTAATATTTGACTAATATTTACGCACCTTTCATTCTGCCTTATTAATTTGTTCTTTTGTAGGTTGCTTAGGTTGCTCTGGATATGATCTCCATTCAAGTTGCTTTGGCTATAATCTGTCAAGTTAGCTGTGGAATTTCATGAGAGTTGCATATTATTGACAATTGTGTAGTTGTTTCTTTTACGCAAAAGAGGAATAAAAGAAATGGGACAAGAATAGGCAAATTAAAGAAAATCTAGGCTGCCAAGAATTCCTGGTTTTCAACTTAGATTTTCTATATAAACATGACAACAATGTTGCTTTTCATATATATATATAAATATTATAATATTTAATTGTTAATTTCCGTTATTATTTTAAATAAAAGTAGAAATCTAAGCTAGAGAGGAAGACAAATATTCCCTGACTAACTTCAAATCAAGATTATCTTGCAGATTATAATGAACTCTTCCTTTTCAAATGGTTTATGATATATTTGTAATATTTGAACATTTACAAGGAAAGTTACTTTTTTTCATTAATGGTTTTAATTCTAACTGCTCCATTATCAAAGATAGTTTCAATCTAATAAGGACCAAGCCAATGAGTTTGAAATTTTCCTTGAAAATATTTAAATTTTGAATAAAAAAGTAATGCCCAGTCACCCTGCTGGAACTTCTTATCTTTGATAAACTTATAATGCCATCTGGATCTTTGCTGTTGAAGTATGTTGGTTTTGTGAATATAATCTTGTCATATTTCATCAAGTTCATTCAATTGCTCCATTCTTTGTTTTTGGGCTTATGATAGATCAAGACCCAATTTGATTGCTATTTTGAAGGTTTTTGTTTGGAACTCAATAGGAAACAAGACTTTCTTCTCATAAACAAGTTCATAAGGAGTATGTCCTATTATGTTTCTCAATGTGGTACGATATGCCCATAAAGCTTCTGTAAGTTTTTTTGCCCAATCCCTTCTATGCAGATGTATAGTTTTGGTAAGAATTGCTTCAAGTACTTTATTAGTAGCTTCAACTTGTCCATTTTCTTGCTGATGATATGGAGTTGATTTTTGATGTTTGATTTTGTATTACTCCAATATCTTTTGCACCAACTTGGATGTAAATTGAGTACCTTGATCTATCACAATTTCCTTTAGAACACTAAAACGAGTGAATATATCCTAAAAAAGAAATGAAACTACAACATTTTTAGTAGAAAAAGGAAGTGATTTAGATTCCACCCATTTCGTAACATAATTTCTATAAACAAGAATGTACCTTTTTTGACTTGATGTGGATTGATTGTACCAACAAATTCTAGAGCCCACTCTTCAAATGGTTCAATAAGTACCCGAGGTTGTAGAGGCATCTCATATGAAGGAATAGGCTTTCCCATTCTCTGACAACTACCACATCTCTTAACATGTTCATTAGCCTCTGTAAAAAGAGAAGGCCAATAATATCCCAATAGAAGGATTTTATAGGCAGTCATTTTATCAACAAAATGTCATCCACATGGTTCATCGTGACAAGCCTTTAATATTTATGGTACTTCATCTTCTCTGAAAAATCTTCAAATGATTTAAATCAGGCTCTATTTTGTATAATTCTCCATTTATCCATGAACTACCACATCTCTTAACATATTCTTTGGCATCTTTAAAAAGAGAAGGCCAATGATATCCTAAGAGAAGGATTTTATAGGTAGTCATTTTATCAAAAAAATGTCATCCACATGGTTCATGTGACAAGCCTTTAATATTTATGGTACTTCATCTTCTCTGACACATCTTCAAATGACTTAAATCAGGCTTTGTTTTGTATAATTCTCCATTTATCCATGAATAAGATGCATTGGTTTGAATAAATTTCCTGTGGCCAAATAGTTAGCAATTTCTACAAACCAAGGAGATTTAATAGATACTGCAAAAAGATATTCATCAATAAAATTATCTTTTACATGAACATCCTTATTATCATTTTGGTTTCTAGATATAAAATCAACAACTATATTCTCCTTTCCAGGCCTATCCAAAATAGTAATATTGAATTATTGTAATAACAATAACCATCTTGTAACTCTACCATTAGTAATTGATTTATTCATTAAATATCTAATTGCAGAGTGATCTGTTTGAAAAAAAGTTTCATAACCAGTGATATAATGTCAAAACTTATTAATGGCATGTACAACAACTAAAAACTTCTTTTCTATTACAATATAATTTAACTCTGTAGGGGTCAAGTTTTTATTCATGTAATAAATGGCATAAGGAGTCAAATATTTCTGTCCCAATACATTTTCTAAGGTTATATCTGAAGTATTGGTTGAAATATGAAAATGGAGACTCCAATTTGGTCCTCTTAAGATGGGTGCTTTAGAAATCTTTTCTTTTAAGGTTTCAAAATCTTTTTGGAAATCAAAATTCCAAATGAATTCACAATCTTTTGTAAGTATTTTGAAAAGTGGATAGGCTATCTTTGTGAACTTTTTTATGAATCTTATATAATAACCAGTCAAACCAAGAAAAATTCTAACATCTCTTTGACATGTAGGAACTAGTAATTTGGAAATAACTTCTACTTTAGATGCATCAACTATAATTCCATCTCCTAAAATGTGGTGGCCTAAAACAATTCCCTTGGTGAACATCATAAAACATTTTTCATGGATTAATGATAGATTTGTTTCTTTACATACAATGATAACTTTTTCCAAATTCTCGAGAGCTTCCTCAAAAGAATTCCCTTAAACAATAAAATCATCCATGTAAACTTCCACACAATCACGAACTAGATAAAAAATGCTTAGAACTTTCCTTTGGAATGTTGCAGGTGCATTATATAATCCAAAAGGAAGTATCTGATAAGCATAAGTTCCCCATGGACAGGTGAAAGTTTTTTTATCTTGATCTTTTGGAGCTACTTGGTTTTGGTTATATCCACTAAAACCATCCAAGAATGAAAAATACTTTTCCCTTTCCAATGTAGCAAGGACTCGATCTATAAAGGGAAGCGGAAAATGATCTTTCAAGGTAGCTTTATTCAATTCCCTATAAATTGATGCATAGTCTCCATTTTCCATTTTTCTTTGGAATGATCACTAATGGTGAGACCTAATAACTATTTGATGTTGGGTAAATTAAATTCACATTCAACAATTTTTTTTAACTCCTCTTTAACAATTTCCCTTAGATTTGGATTCATCCTCCTTTGGGGTTGTCGAACTGGTTTGGAAGTTTCTTCAATATAGATATGATGCATACAAGTATTAGGATAAATTCATTTCATATCAGTGTATTTCCTTGCGTAAGAAAAGGAGTGTTATTATAACATCTTTATCAATTCTTTCTTTTAAGATTCTTCCAGATTATCATTAATATTCAAAGTTTTTCCTAGAAATATTTCTATTAAATAATTGCCAAAATTTTCCATAGAATGTAAAGCCATTTGATCAGATGATACATATTCAAGATTGCATTTTTCTTGAGAGTTTTTATCTTGTTCACAATATGTGGAAGAATCATTATTATTCATTAAATTTAAAATTTGATCTTCTTCATCTATTTGCGAAGTAGCAAATATTGGTTGTATATCAAAGTATTCTTTATCATCATCTATCCAAACTTCACTCTCTACTTCTATTGTTACTTTTGTAGGAGGATATAGTGTGAGTTTATTAGTAGAGCTTCAATTAGAGATAAACATATCACTAGATCTACAACTTATAAAAGCATTAGTTGTAGCTAACCATGGTCTACCTAGAATTAATGGTGTCCTCCTAAATTATTCTTGGGAGTTAAAATCATAAAATCAATAGGGTATTCCGAAGAATATAAGGAGATAGATATATCTTCTAACACACCATATGGTTTGATAACAGATCTATCTGCTAACTTTAATAATGTTGGTGTGTATTGAAGATTGGAAAATTTTAACTGATCCATAGTTTGTTTACTCATGATATTAATAACTACTCCTAAATCGATCAATGTTTTTGGAAGAAAATGCATACGGAGCAATATCTCCCACCAAGTATTCTGGAAGGAAATGCATACGAAGCAATATCTCCATGCCAGTTTCCATCATTTCCCAGCTCAAAAGTTGGGTCTCCTCAACACCCTTGCTATTCGAGCCCTAAGGATCTCTGATGAAAAGAGCTTTGAGAAGGAAAAATCCCATCCCCTTAATGTCTTTGTTGAGAATGGTTATAGTAGACACCTTGGTCAGAAGGCTTTCCTCAAGGCTTCAAAAAATTTGAAAGTTAAAAAAGAACCTAAAGAACGAATCCTAGGGGTCCATTTACCTTTTGTTCAAGGGACCACTGATAAGATTGCGAAGATTTTTAGGAGGCATAATGTTCCCTCGACATTTAGACCCCTTAACACCATTCTTAAGTCCCTCTGTTCAGTGAAGGATCCTATTGACCCGAAGGACATGAAGGGGATCTATATTATTCCTTGTTCTTGTGGGACCCCCTATATTGGTGCGACTGGACGCTCCATTAATCAAAGAGTTAGTGAAAATGTAGTTGATATTAATCATAGGAGAACTACATCTTCCGCACTTGTAGAGCATGCAAAGAAGACCAAATATCATGTTTGTATTGAGGAGGCCAATGTTATTGCTAGAGTTTCGCAGTTCCACCACTGAAAATTTAGGGAAGCCATCGAGATAGAAAGAAGGCCAAGCAATCTCAATAGAGATGACGATTGGAGGATTAGTAGTTGCTGGGTCCTGGCCATTGCCTCCTAGTCGTTTCCTCCCCTTCCTCCCCTCCCTCTTTTAATAACTTGTTCTTGGGACTTCCCCTTGTTATCCTTTAACCTTCTTTCTTTAGCCTTAGTTCTTTGATCCTCTTTGGAAATCTTCCTTGATTTCTTTTTATCCTTTTCTTTCCCTTTTTATAGGGTTAAATTATATAGCTTAAGATATTTAATTAGCATATTTAGATGACCTTTTTAATAAATCTATGTTAAGTAGCTACCCATCCCTTAATAAAATACTATTATTATATTAATAATAACAATATAGTAAATCCTCACTATTACTAATTTCCCTAGAACGTGTAATACAGGTTCGATTATACTATAATAAAAAATAATATATAATTTTACTTTAATACTTAACTTAACTTATTAATTATAAATGCAGCAAATTCTTTATAATAAAAGTTAAATATATTATTAAAATTAAACTATTAATTAAATAATTAATATTATAATAATATAAATAAATAAATAAATAAAAATTTATACTTAAACTTAAGATATAACTATATTAATTAATAGTTGTGAATAGAATATTACTTAATAACTATTAATTAACCATAAGCACATATTATGTTATGTAATAATAAATATATATTAAAAGATAAAGGTATATTTTTATTAAAAAGACTAATATAGTTGTTATCAATCTATCATAATATTATACGTGAGATTTTTATTAAATTAATAATTAAATAATTAAATAAAAATTATTTAATTTAATACGTTAAATAATTACTAAAATAAATAATTATATTACATTTTAATAAATAGGTATAATACCAGTGATAGCAGGTTTAATACTAGGATCATAACATAATAATATTATTTAATTAAACATATTGAATAGTCAAAACTAACCGTTCTTGGTCAATCTTATCCGTTTATCAAGTCTATCCGAATATAGCCGTTTTTTCAATATAGACGTTTTTTGTCAAACCTAGCTGTTGGATGATCTGCTCTCCCTATTTAATATGTAGCTATGATCTGGTTCTTCAACTTGTCCTGACGATGAACCACACTTGTTGGTTCGAAACGCGTCGACAAATATTATATCATGTGATTTACGCCGAAGAACTTTTCTTAACCATTAATGTGTGCTTTTTCAATGGGGCTACCTAGATCTAGATATTTCTGAACTGTTGGTTTTCCCATCATAATATCTACAATTTTTCCAACTAACTGGATTTTTTAAACTTCTTTTCTTTTTGTTCCTGGGTTTTTAATGCTTAACCCCCTGATTGTCTTTGCAAATATTGGTATTTCCCTTATAGCTTGTAACAAAGTAATTTTGATGCAAACATTCTTCAGTTCATCTACCATCTCATATTCAGGCAACACAATTTGTTTTTCTATTCCCTTTTCAATTTTTAGCCTTTCAAGAAAAGGTGGATTTTGAATAGAAACAAAAGTTTTGTTCTGTAATGGGAGTTGAGTTTATTGAAGTATCATTTGTAGGAGTGTTTTCTTTCTGAGGAATTTCTTCTTGATTAAGAGATGTTTCTTTCTCAAGGAGTTCATCCTTTCTAGATTCTTGAATAACAACAGATGGTATCTTATTTTCCAAAACTCTACGACATCTAAATTGGACATTATTTAGATCTAATGGAGTTATCATGCACGCTTGGAAATTATGACCACCTATATTGTAAACATGTTGTTATTTTTTATTATTCAGATTTGGAAGTGGCCAAGCAAGTAGTTGATTGTTTTTTTGGGGGTATGATGTGGATGGTAAGGGAAGTGGTTGGTTAGAAGGTTGAGTTTGAATTTGAGATTGTGGAAAGTAGTTTAATAGATGAGGTTAATATGGAAGTTGATATAGGATGAATGGTTGTTGAAATTGATTATACCGAGGATTCCTAGGAGGATACTGCCAACCTTGTGTCCATAATGGATTTTTAGGTGGCCAATTTTTCCAATGTATTAGAGTATTCCAATTGTTTTGAGGTTGTGTATATGATTGTTATGAAGGATTAAGACCTTGTACTATGTTTAGCTATTTTGGTGGCCATGGTATTTTACCAATAAAACAAAGTGACTCAACTTGGCTTGTTTCAACTTCATTTTGCAAGGTTGTTTTAAGTCCACAGATTGGAGGGAATTCCTTTGTGTTATGAATTTCTGCAAAGATAACACATATTTATACACTATCAAGTGGACATTCTCTTAGAGCATGTTTCTTCCTTCATCTAGGAAAAAAAATGATAATGCAACATTTTCAACTTTTTGATTGTTTTGAATCTTAAGGGTATCTATTTGTTTAATAAGACTCCCTAAAATATATGTTTTTAATTTTTCAAGACAATTGCTTATTTATGCTCTACTTACTTTCCCAATTGCGAATTTATTAATCCTAGACATAACAGGGTCTCTTGGATTTTTCTCGGTTCTAGTCTTACCTCTTGAAATGTGTGTACATAGTTAAAATTTTTATCTAAATGATAACTAAGAAACATCTCCTTTGCCTGTTAGATTGAGAATATCTATCCACTCATCTCTAATGGCTTTTAGCAAAAGAGCTTTCAAAGTTTCTTCATCTAGATTATGCCTTTTAGCCCTTTTAACATTATAAGCAAATCTTTCAACCAAATCCTCAAGATTTTCATCCTCTTTTTGCATCATTTTAAAAACTTCATATTTAAGGTTATGATGCATACAATAATATTTGTATTTTTATAGGAACACATTTTTCATTTCTTCCCATGTTCATATGGTATGTGTTCCTAATCCCATAAACCATTTAAGTGCTCCGCCTTTAAGAGTATCTGGAAACAAATTCAATTTTTAGGAATCAAGCAAATAGTCATAATATCTACACAAGACTTGAAAATAAAAAAGAAATGTTTTAGGATCTTCATGTCCTATTCCATGGATTTTAGGGAGGATTGAGGGTGAGATATTATTCATTGTAACTATGGCATCTTCATCTAAGATGGGAAACCCAAAAGGTTCTGTATCTCCTCTACCACCTCTTCCTCCACCTCCTCCACTATTTTCTCCTCTAAATCTACCACCTCTAATACTAAGTTCACCATTCACATTATGTACTTCTCATTCTCCTTCCCCTGCCATTGTAGATTCCATAGAGCTAATATAAGTTTCTTCAATTGTATTTTCTAGCTCATCTTCTGGTTCTTATACCATTGGAATAAAATATTTTTCTTCTTCCTCTTCACTAGGGAATTCCAATTCTTGTCCTATAAGTTATGCTCCAGTTGAAGATAGAAAGATTACTCCTTCTATTGGGGATGTAGGTTCATCTACTACGACTTCGGTAGAGGAAGTTGGCGAATATTTCGGTTGGATTTCAGATCTATATAACTCAGAAAGTTTATGTCTACCAGCAAATGATGGAATATGAGTTTTGGGGGATGGTGCCACACTACGATCTCTTGGTGGGG
>APFE030184937.1:0-16470 GCA_000404065.3 Pinus taeda
AACTGAGAGAAAAATGGATCCATACCATCGAAATTACCTGATAAGGTTTGATTTTGTCAACCAAATGAACCAGAAATTGATGAATTCTATCTCATTACAAAGAAAACCCTCGTTAAGCGAGAGATGCCACTGAGGTGGAGCGGTGTGGAGAGAGGGAGGACAATTACCTTCCATAAAAACATAATCTCATCTTCGTCATAGACTTCGAAGACCTAGAATCTGCACCATTCATCCAATAACCTAACACCAATCTAAAAAAGGGAGTGAATCCCAAGAGGTTGTAATTCAAGAAAACTGTAAGAGTTGAGAAAGTTCTGAACAAAGCATTACCAGCATAAGAAGACAAACCATTTCATAATATTTGATATACAACTATAGAAATGTTGGAGGTAAATACAATCAAAATATTATGAAGTCCAAAGTCCATGATGGATACGATATGGTTCAAAAACTTAATTAAAATATATCATAACTCTCCAAGGTTCACATAGAGGGCGGGGCCCTACGTGCTTTCACAACCAATACTTATAAGTATGAGAAGTATGTGTTAACCATGAGGATGGCATAGTGATTAAATTACAACAATAAGAGTTAAAGGAACAAACAAATAAATTGTGGTATAAGTCTCTCTCGTACCAAATCTATAAGATTGGAGTGTAGGGGAGATGGTTACAAAGATGTTGTAGTAGTCGTAAATGTTTGTAAACATTACATGTGCCGCATTAAAAATAAAGAAAGTTAAAAGAATTGCCTAGAGAAGCACTCCCTAGCCAATATGTGAGATGTTGTAAGTCTGTAAATATTTGACTGGTCAAATTAAAAAAAAAAAAAAATAAAATAATTGATAATATAATTATCAATAAAACATTTGAACTTCTCAAATACATAAAACTAAATCTAAAATAAAATAAAATAAAAATAAAATTAGTAATTATAATTATAATTAATAATAAAACCAACCGAGATCTATCTTAACTTCAAATCTACTAAGCTTCGAGAGGGATCAAATCTCTTAAGATGCAAACCTCTTTTAGACTGAAAGGAGATTTGATCCCTCTCGGCACTTAGTAGATCTGAAGTTAAGATGGATCTAGGTTGATTGATAAAACATTTGCTTTGCTATGTAAAGGTGTAAGGTTTAAATATTGAAGTGGATGTAAGGTTAAGTGCAAGGTTTAAATATATTCTTTTTATGTGAAAGTTGATGTAAGGATTAATTTTTTCTTTTTATTGTAAAAGTGGGTATTTGTTCTTGGATTTTAATCAGAAGCACAAGATTTAGTTGTGTAAAAATACCGCATTAGCTACATTCAAATTACTCATAAAATCTTATATATATAGTATTAATTGACATGAATGCATATTTATAATGCTCCTTGAGAGGGAACCAATTCTCATTAGGTTGGAGTTTCGTACTACATGCACACTTAAAAATAGAAAAGCATTTTTCTTAATTAACTATAAGTTTGAAATTAAGGTAGGAGACCCAAAAATAGAGTGAGAATCTAAAATGGGGTTGATTAAATATAAATGGAAAAAATAAGGTAGAATTGAAGTGTAGACTCCCTCATGAAACTCCTAATTCAAAAATAGCAAAAAACCTCCAAAAATAGTGTAGGCTCTCTCATACAACTCCTATGTAAAAACCAGCAAGAAACCTCCAAAAGTAAGACTATAAGTAAATAAATAGGGTTGATAGGCAGTTTCCAAAAATAGGTGAGGGAATGTACATTAGTTATTAGGAACATTAGAGATATGGTAATGCACAATAATGGAGAGGAAATCACCATGTCACTACCCAATTACTGCCACATGTTATCTTAGGTGTCACCCCTTGCTAAAAATATACTTACTAAAAAATAGAAAAAATGTTATAAATAAAAGGTGATAGCAAAGGGTAGGGAAGGTCTAGCAACGAAAGGAAAGTAGTCATACATTACCCTAATGGAAGAGGGTCAAATGATGTCCTAAGTGAGGCACTGCAAAGATTGTGAGTTTGCATGTACCCCAACATTTGTATTATTCATATTGTTGCACACTTTAACAAAAAGAAGTAATACCTTTAATGCCATGCATTAAATTAAGCATCTATTTTGTATCAAGAGGCAACATTTGTGCCCTAGCGATGGCATGTGATGTCTCATATCAACTTAAATATTATGATAACTTCTATTATACAATGACCTTATTATAGGAACACATTAGCCTGTGATGGGCACAAATGTCACTTGTGGAAAATGAACCTCGGTGGGGAAAATTACAACACAACGACATCTTGCACTTGAAATTTAGATGAGAAAAGTTTTTTTTATGCATTAATATAGATTCATCCAAACTTACATATGATATGTGTGATCAAGTTACAAAGTTGGAGGTTGTGTGAATGTGAGATATGCATATTTTGCATATGCATGGAACTTTGGTGTGGTATGTGGAATGCAAAGAAAAGGGAAAATAATCGAGCACTCAATAACTTCTGAATACATATGGAAAATATATCTAGAATGTGGAATCAATCCTAAATCAACTTTAGTAAAACTGAAGGTCTTGGTACCCTAGGTATCCTTTAGAGCTTTTCTCATGCTTTCTCAATCATCTAAAAATTTGCTAAGGTACTTTAGTTGACTCACAAACTAACAATTAGACATGATGAAAAGAAAAATGGGCTACTAGATAGTGTCATTAAATTTTTCCTCCAACTATGAGATTATGAGAAAAATAAGGTGAGTTAAAGAAAAGGTGAAATTAAGAGAAAAATAAAAAATAAACAAAAATAACAAAAGATTATGTACATTGATCATATCTATGATACAATGTTGAGGCATATAAATAAATGTTAAATATGTTTCCCATTCATGGGAAATTTTTCCATAGTGCTTATTGGAGTAAGGAATTACTGAGGGGGGGGTGAATCAGTGATAGTGAAGTTATTTCGAATTTAAGTATAAGTCTTTAACTCTTTCCACTACGGTCAGTTACTTGTGAGAGATTTCATACAAAATACAAATGACCAACATGATAAGGCATTCACGTGAACATACACGATAAGGCATTCACATGAGCAACATACACATATTGACGCAAGTGTTTCTACGTGGAAACCCAAAGGGAAAAAACCACCAATTTATTTGTTGTTATGATTTGAATTAAGCACCTACTTAATTACATCAATTTGTTTGTGATCACCCACTCACAGGAGGCATCGAACCCCTTAAGATAGTAAGCCCCAACTTGCTAAGAGGCACCAACCTCTTATGAATGTAGGCCACCACCTTCTCTAGCCACTATTCTACCTTTCATACAATTTTCAAACTAAAAACAGAGGCAAATACATATACAAAGAAATACAAATCTGATCCAAAGCAATTCACCTTTGGACTGTGCTTCTTGCTACTCCTCCAGCTCTAATCACTTCCCTCGGAAACACTCTACCTCAGTTTAAACACTTGGGTCATTCACACCTCTTTCACATACTCCACTTCGCACTCTTTAGCCCACACAATAATACCATATTCCCCCCATTTAATCAATTGTGCTCCTCTGTTTTGTTCCCCTACCATGCTAGGAATGATGCTCTCTTTGTTAACCATTAACCTACCATTCACGTTGTCCAAGAGTACTCCTTCATGGTTATTAATGTTATTGTTTCATTAAACTTCTTGATCTCTTCAGCCACATTAAACATTGGGAATGGGCTCTTGAGATTTTCCATGCTGAGAAATAAATCCTCAGTCAACCTGCACACTCCAATGAGGCTCTCCATTCTTATTCATTTGATTGAAATGCTCATAACGTACTCCAACATTGCTCTGTTCTTTTGGTAATCAATATCATGTCCCTGAGGGTCTGATCTTCATTCAATTCAAATAGGTGTGCATAGGAAATCAGAGGTGGCTTACTCCTCAGCTCGTGATAGACTCCATTTAAATCATCATGCGTAATCATGGTCATCGTTGCCTTCACCTAGTGATCTCTATGTTTTTCTCCTGCCTACGACAGCTGACATTGAATCCATCGACCAACTCTTTTGCACACATTTACTCTTAGTTATAGACCCATTCATCCTTCATACTCCTTTGTATGCAATATCGAAGCTCCACATATCATAACTTTTATTAAGATGAAGTTACGAAATCGCAATATTCTGGTTGGCCTTTAGCCCCTTTTACTTCACCCCTTGTTTTTTTTCACCATAGGAACGAGTGTTATGACCCACGATTTCATACACCTTTGTGCTGCAATTTTTGGGATTCCAATATCGTAACTTTATTAAGGTGGATTGTTACGAAATTGCGAGATCCCAAAATCTCGAGCCTTTAGCCCCTTTTTCTTCGCCCCCTATTTTTTTTCACCATAACACTGGGTGCCATGACTAGCAACATAGCACTTAGGTGTTAATCCCTTCAACATCCTATCGGGGAACTATCTCCTTTTGTTATCGATCTACGCCCTTGATTCTTTGGGATCCACAACCAATAATCATCGAAAACCCCTATTTTAGAACTCTCGCAAAATTAAATTATAGATGAATTACGAAATCACGACCTTCAAGATGATGGCATGCTCTTATCATCAACCCCATGTGGCATCTCCATAGTGGTGACATGTGTCACCAAGATTTTCCCCATTAGGCCACTCAATAATGCTAAATCTAGCTGCCACGTGTCCTCCATACATCCACGTCATGTTGGCATCATTTTCCACCATCATCTCCTGAGGGCCAATTAGTTGTTTCCATGTATCCTGTCAAAGGAGAGAGAAAGGGTCCCTCGGTCCTTGGTTTCTCAAGAAATTTCTTTGTAAACCCTACTCCTCGAAACCATCGACATTTTTAAACAACTCAATAATAAGGAGTTATAGAACTCTGAAATTATGATATAGCAACCTTTTGATTGACTGAGACTCTGACCTCCAAAATTCTTACCTCCCAAAGCTCTAACGGTACGAGAATTAGCTCCATGGTATCAGATCAAGACTTTCTAAAAAATAAATTATATTGAGCTTAAAAAACCTCTAACCTCTAATATTCTGACTTCCCGAGACTCTGACCCTCCAAAATTCAGAGTTTCGAATTTTAGCCTACTTCCCTAGTTCTGGAATTCGGCCTTCTCTTAAGGACTTCAAGATCTTTACTTTGGATATCAATAACTTTCAATCCTTAGATCCATTTATGGACTTCCACATACCGTTGGAAATATTTTTCAAAGAAATTTCGAGTGGCAAAGGTCTAATGCAGTCTTTGAGCCCATTTTCTACCTGAAACATGGCTACAAACTCTCTGCATGGAATCTGCCTCAATGCTAGTTCGGTTGATATCAATGCCAACATACCAAGTCCCACCAATCAATCAGACGATGTCAATTATCCAACTATACCATCCATTTTCTTGAGTGAGTAAGAGTTGAAAACAACATTACCTTTGTATTCAATGAGGATGAATATAAAGATCATTGAACTTTACATGTATTGATGGATTTGCTTTGGCCTTGTTCCATAACATAACTAGATTTCCCTTTTGAAAATCCTTTAATTTCATCTTACAATTAAATTATTTTCGCATCACATATTCTATTTTCTTTATACTGGCCAAAATTAATTCATTTATTCATCAAGTTGAATAAGTTAGCAAAATCATGACTACAAAGTGGTGATCCTTTCTTAATTCTTAGTTATAGTGGCCATAGATAAAAATTCAATTCCAAAATCATCCACATCATTGCATATTTTCCATAAATTGATGAGTAAGTATATTGTCCAGTACTTTCTTAGGTCTGACGTCTGACCCTACAACCCCATATTTCTTCTAACAATTTCATATGTTGATTCCTAATCTAGTTAGAAAAGACACTTTTATTCAAAATTTGAATGATTGTTTTATTTCTCAATTCTACCTATACATTTCCCTAAGGGTAATAATTCAAATATTTCCCCATGATGATGTCATATTTCCCACAAAAGGTATTAATTTATGAACCTAAAAAATATTTATCGATTATCAATAATGAACCTCTTTATGGCTCCAAAAGTCAACTCAAAGATTTCTTATAGAAACTAAATTAGCTAAGCATAGTCAACAACTTTCATAGCTTCAAGTTATCTTGTGAAGTATTCCATATTAGTAAGGATGTGTGAGTG
Source organism: Pinus taeda (assembly GCA_000404065.3). Lineage (NCBI taxonomy): Eukaryota > Viridiplantae > Streptophyta > Pinopsida > Pinales > Pinaceae > Pinus > Pinus taeda. The sequence goes on from APFE030184937.1 coordinate 6,136, forward strand.
ACCCACGAGTGACCTATTAACCCCTCACATTCAAAGATAACTAGATGATACTTTTTTCTTCTATGACCCTAATCACGAACAATAGTTCTTTATCTGACACCCATGTTTCTCCATATGCAGTTTCCTAGATATGCTCCCCAAACATGCTCAACTCACTTATTCATTGACTTCGTTCCCCAGACACACATAAGCTACATTTGTTCCTTAATTTTTAATCGTATATGTTGTTGGCATAAAATTAGTTACCATGGGTTGAAATTGGATAATGGATCATGATACATTGAAGTTGTGCCTCTTGCCTCGTTTCACCTTGATGCTCATCATCATCTCCTAGAAAATTTTGGGTAGAGGGGTACTAATGAGGGACTCTAATATAGGTAACATGTCATGTCCCAATCCATACATAATATGTCCCATTCTTCCCATTTCAATCCTCCCTCCTTTTGAGTTATTTGTTATACGTCACACATATAGGTTCATGCTTCTTAGTCCCACAAGAAGAAGGGCCTTGAATTCTCAAGGTATCTAATGCAACTTTATAAAGAAAAGGAAACAAAAAGATATCAAGTTTAAAATGAAAATAAAATGAAGGGATGTGAATGACAAGTCCTACATTGAAGTAAATCTTGAGATCTATCTCCTCACTATGAGGCCATTATCCCAAATTCTATGCAATGAAACACATACCTACAAAGGACTAACTGAAATTACTCTAAACTTTCATGCAATAAAATACATATAAAATAAAGAGGAACTTTATAAAATGAACAAAAGAAAAGGGAATACTTGAAAACAAGAAAACAAGAAAAAGGTAAGGGATAGCAAGACACAATCTGAAGGAAAGGGTGAGTCAATTTATAAGTTCTCCCTTAACAAAGGCATTCATGTGATTAAATATCTTACTATGAATATGTAATGCCACTCATGAAGTTAAACCCAAAACCATCTATACAATATTCTACATACTCCTTGATGGATTTCTTGGGAAATACTACACTTTTTTTATACTAGCACACCCAACAGGGGTTGATGGTCATTCGCAAACGCCTAAACTTGGAAATTGACATGTATTCTATAAGTTATTGTAAAGTTTGAAGATGATACCAAATTATATCTACCTAGCAGTATTTACATGAATCAACTCACTTTCTATGTTGAATCAAATTTCTATGACTCACTTTCTATGTTGCATCTACTTATGCACATGCCTAATATTGATGGTCACATTTGAGCACTTGGAGCCCCTACTTGGATGACGTACTTTTCATTGACATGACATGGATGTGAGCCTTGAATCCTTTGGAGGACGTTGAGGAGACTCCTTTGTTATAGTGTTATTTTTCAATCTAAAGTATACTTGAAAAGCATATTGATGATAACATGTTGGAATATTATTGTTTATCCCTAGGAAGAAGAAATTGAGTTGATCATCACATCTAGTCCATTGACAGAGAATGATGCATTGCTCTATACATGCTAGCAAGGAGCGTTGATTTATTTTTACACCACAACAACAAGTGATGATCTGAAAAAACATATATATTTGGTCTTTTCAAAGGAGATCAGTTCAAGAGAGTCAGGTTAACACATCTAATAGATTTGGGAGCCTGTAAAGAACTCTAATTTCTCTCAAAGTTATGGATCTACAACAAATCTATTTAATTAATCCATTCATAAGGAAGAGATAGATTGAGAGATACATGTAACTCCATGATGCCAAAATATTAGAGAGGTATACCTTTCTTGATCATACCTACATTCAAAATTTTCCTTGCTTGTGGATGTGGGCCGAGGAGCTTACATCTAAGGTACCATGAAAAATTGCATCAGGATTCAATGTATTATGTTTGTAATCCACCATTTTGATATGTAAACTACCATGGATATTCCAGTGGGAAGTCCATCAAAAAATACCTAATAAAATTGTACTTAAAATATGAAACATATGCTATGAGGGTTATTTTCCTTATATTTTTGTATTTATTAAGTTATTATTCATGCATGCAATATATAGAATGTGGGAAATAGAGACTAGAAAAAAAGACAATCATTAAAAACCATAATAACACAAGTTATGATATGTGAGACCCTTATGGAAGAAAACCCAATTGGAAGGTGATGTTTCTCTACTCTCTCTTTCTCTGAACGGAAATGAATGCAAGTATAAAGGAGTAAGACCTTTGGCCTTTGGGCCAGTACAATTCACAAACCCTCTCTATTTTCTATCTCGCTCTATCCACTCTCAACTACTTGACTCATATGGAACAAAATATTCTCGAATAGAATGGAGCCCCTTTTCCTCGAAGTGGCTCGGTTATAACACAACATGGTAGCCTACTAGTGGATGACTTTGGCTCTAAAAAACTTAAATAAATCTATAACATTGACTCTTATAGAGTCTTATTCATCTTTATCATGTGGCTAACCCCCTTTTCCATGAATAATGGGGGATAACGTGGAATCCTCTCGAATCACGGTGGTCAAAACAAGAAGGTAAACTTTTGTGTGGCATAAATTTCACATATACACTTCATTTGAGATTTTTCTTACATGGTTGGAAATGTATTTGAATGTAGAATAGTGCTAAAGGGTGCTAGGGTTAAGTAAACAAATTTTACCCCAAAAATATCCAGTTGATGCCTCGAACTACTTTAAGAAGGTTTTAGACCCCAATTCACCAAATTGGGACCCCCTAATAAAAATGGTCCTCTAAGTCAATTCCACCAATTTTTCCTCTTTGAAAGCATCAGATGGATGAAAAATAATATAATGATCCAATTTGAATCACATTTATTAATATATATTTCATTATTTTCCCTCTAATACATCTTGTTTACTGCATAATGTGTTCAAATATGGATTCTCTTGATTGATCTAGGTTAGATCTTGGTTGTGTATTTTGTGTAAGATCCACGTGGTGGGAGTTGGAGTGGAAATTTAGGGACTAAAGAAAGATATCCAACACCTACATCAATCAAGATCATGTCTACATCCTCCATAAAGGCATGCACCGATCTCACAAATTCATCTTTCCTTACTTGAAAAGAGTTTCGGATATAAATCTTTGGAAATGGTTAATGGTTTATCCTTATTCTATGACACATTAAGGGAAAATATGCGAAGGATCTCACTTTTACACAAGAGGTATTTTCCTCACAACATAAGTGGTGTCTGCACCAGGAAAGGATCATTAGATTCTTTCTCTTTTGTTTAAATTCCTTGATTTATCTACTTTTTTAGTTTTGTATGTGGTTTATTGCCATTTTTCAACTATAATTGAGTTATTAAACCCATTGAATATGTCCATTATAAATCATATCTAACTAGAACCTTGATTATTCCCTTGTCATTATGCATAACTTTAGATAGAGTATTCATGTCCTCTTGCTAGCTTATAAGTAGTGATCATTACTCTCTGCATTTAGATAAAGAGCAATAATGACTATAAGGCATGGTTTTGGGAATTTTCTTAGTTTTTCTCCATGATTATGTCTTATGATTGGTGTAGGGTTAGTCTAAGGCTTATATCTCTCTAACTCTAACCTCAAAACAACATCTTCTTCACAAATATGATTAGATCTTGTGAGTTTAGTGTACTTGATGTACCCTTGTGTGAATTTGTATTGTTTCTATTTTCTTAATTGTATTTCTTGGTGACTAGTGACCTAGGAAGAATCTTAAATTTTCAATGTTTGGTCTGCCTATTTGATGAGCATTGGTTGCTTGTTGTTGTTATATTGGAATTGGGAAATCAGGGCTAGATCTCTAGGAATTTAGTGAATAATATTTTTCTTCTTTATAGAGACATTGGAGTGTTGTGCTTGGCTTATTACCATTGTCCTATAGATATGAACCTCTCCTTTGTTAATTGAGTGCCTCTTTTCTTGCCTTACTAAATGATGCAGGAGCATTCAACTCAAGAAAAATCATTGTATTTTAGTAGACATAGAGGGTCTTGTGTATTAAAGAAGTTGGTTTCTTAAGTGTTGAATTAATGTAATTATTAAAGGTTTTGAGTGATTTAATGAGAGTAGGATTTAATTAAGAATAGTGATACATATTTGTATCACTATATAGGTTCGAATGTAGGAGAACATGAGAGAATCAGGATAGTTGAGAGATTGAGGGATATGAGAATTAATTGTAAAACTTAGATTAGGAGTTAGTTCATGATTTTGTGGACTAGAGAGGATCCTTAGAGATAAGGAAGAGATTTTAGGATTTTGTTGAGAAGTTTATGGATCTAAACCAGGAATTCGTTGTAGAATCCTTTTGTATAAATGTAATCCAAAAAGGCAGAGAAAAGAGTTAGCTAGTTAGCTAGTTGGTCAAGTGAGTCAAGTTGTAATTAGAGGTTTGATTGCAAGCCTACAGGCAGGTGGGAAGACAGAGGCCACTGATTAGAAGATCAGGCCAAAGAGGGAGAGTGACTCTTATGTAAATACTTGTTTATTATTGCAAACAACTCGATTTTGAATTCATATTTGTGTATTGAGTAATTGAGATATAGACTATGTACGACCTTGAGTATTCTACGTAACATAGGTTGCAGGGGCAGAATTCGAAGGCGAAATATAGAGAAGAGTAACAGAGAGGTGTTATGGCTTTACACATACCGACAGTTCAGGAGTGACAGTGATTAAAGATCACGCAAATTTAAGCTCAGGAGGGAGATGCATGGCAAAACAATGAAGGACCGGAACCCTGAAGTAAACCAAAACCATAGAAGAATATTAAAGAAATGGCGTAAAACCCAAGTAAAGAGAAGAACGAGAAGTGAAGTGTCGACACATAGGAGCCGTTGGATCTATACGATCAACGGATGAGATTCTTGTGATAAGCGGCCAGGATTAAGTCGCATGGAATGGATCCTAGTTGAATCGCATCACATATATCAGGAGCGTGTGAACCCTAGCCTTAAGCGATTGCGATTTGTGACGTGCGATATCACTACTAACCGTTGGATCAAGCGCACTTAATCAATTGTAGAGGATCACCAATTATTCCTGCATCGCAATATTTCATTGTGAGTGAATGCACCTTGGCCCTTAAGAAATGCAATGTGTGATCGCCGATGCAATTGGTGATTAGTTCACATCGCAACATTTCAGGGTGGATGTACCTTGGCCCTAAGCACTTGTGACTTGTGATGAGCGATGTGTATCATCAACCGTCGGATTAAAGGTAAGATCGACGGTGGAGATTGAGGTCGATAATGCTTGGGACTGAGCGGACCTGAGAAGGTTAGGCGAGATTGCAACAATCGTTGATGCTGATGGATGAAATCAATGGTGGGGAATGAATGGAATAAGGTGGAGCATCACAGTATGTACAAGGGCATAGTACAATGGAAAGATAAATCACATCCCGCATATCGGAGTTCTGAAGGCCAGATTCTTATGAGTCTTTAAATATTGCGATTGTGATAAAGGCATGATTTATGTATGCTTGTGGAATATTTATATTATAATAGAATTATAATAGAAATAAAGCGATAAGGGTTTTACGGGATAAGTTCGAGCATATCGCAAGTTAAAGTGTGGACTTTGGTTTATATGTGCAGGCATATAGAATTAATCAAAGGTGTTATAAATTTTATAAGCATTGAGTTATAAAGTCTCGAGAAAGGATTGATTAAGGGTCGACTAGGGATTAACAAATCATTCTGCATGAGAGTTAATGAAGGGGGACTTAAACCTTAATTGAGGAATATTTGACTTGAAGGAATTATTGAAATTCCTGGGACTTAATGAGACTATGCATTTTATACGCATACTGTGGGTATCGCAGGGTTTTCCTGTGTCATTTTGGTATCAGAGTTGAATTGTGGTTGCAACGTTTAGTATTAAAGCAGAACAAAGAAATTATGTGTGAAAGTTTCTTTGAAAAGAATTTAGAACAAAGTTATGTGTAAATATGTGTATGTAGGCAAGGGAGATCAGATTATAATCTAACAAATAGTAGGCACATAGGGATAATGTGTAGCAGGACTTGCAGATGCAGGAGACAAAGGACAATCCATTCAAAGTGCAAGAAATGGTGGAACAAGATCATGTCGAGATCTTGAAGGTGAGATGGTATGTTTTTGTTTTAATCTGATTTGAATATTGGAGATTTGTGTTTTTTATATTGATGCACAGGTAGCAGCATAAGAAGGTGAGAAGATTGTAGCAACCTAGAGCAAGGAGTGCTCAATTGGTTCCAGAGGAAAGAACCAGAGAAATGCTAATAGACTGAGCTCAGAGGAAAGAAGCTTAGTGAGGCATATGTAGCAAGAAGGAGACTTATTACTGCAAAGGTATTGTTGCAACTCACAAAGGCAATTCCACAGAAGATGTGGGTAGAATTTCTAGGTGATAAAAGAAGCTGGTAAAATTTTCTAAGTGGAAGAAGAGGTGATCAGAACCAAGTATTTCGTGGTGATTGAAATACAAGACAATTGTGTTCTTAAGAGGTGCAGATGAGTTGAAGCCTAGAAAGAGCAAACAGAAGTGCTCAAAGGAGGTTCCAGAGATAGAGAACCATAGAGCTTGCTAAAAGGCCAAGTACAGAGGAAAGCTTGGTGAGGTAAGTGGCAGCAGGGAGGACTTCTTGTTGCAAGGGCTTTAATATAGCTCAGAGATGAAAGAACAACTCGATGTGTTAACAATGTTGCTAGAGGAAAACCAGAGATTAGGTTGGGTATTAAAGAAGAAGCTAGTGAAGTGGCATAAGTTGTAGAGAAGGCTACAACAAAGGCAAGTAAAGTGTTTGATGGAAAAACTGAAGCAGGAGCATCGAGACTTAGCCAGCAATGTGAAAACTTGTTCATGTGTTATAGTTAAACAGTTTGAAATTCATTGACTAATGGGTCAAAACCAGTTTTTACTAAGAGGGTTGGATCTCTCAAACAATTTGTTATAATTCATTATTGTAATAAGTTAGAGACTATCTTATTTTAGATTTAGAGATAGAGTTGTTAGCATATGTGTGAGGGAGAGCTAAGAAATAGAGGATTTGCTATTAGATCTATTAAGAATAGAAGATTGCTATTAGATATTGTGAGAGAAATATTTGAGTGATAAAAGGGAGAAAAATGTAATGAGAAGAGGGTTAGAGAGAGGCTTGGAGTGGAGCGAGTGCTCAGAGAGTGGGTGTGGATTATATTTTGTGGAAACAGAGGTCCATTTCCTATGTAATCTGGCCAAGGTCGAGACCTTGTGTTATTATTGTGAATAACACCAATATTCTGTGCAGCATTATTTAATCGGCCCGTGGAGGCCTCGAGTGCTTGGTTATTCTTTTAAATCCATACAATATCAATGTTGGCCTTTGTATTTTATGTTTGTTAATGAGATTTTTTCATTAAAGGATCAATTGGTGGGCGCATTGCTTCATTCTGGTTCCGCAAGCAAAAAATCCCAAATACACTAAGTATCGGGCTCAAACACAGTTAAACAAAGATTCTGGACCTCAAGTGGTTATAGGTCGAAGTTCTATTGCTATCGATTCCGGCGTGTTATCGCATCGCTTAAGTCGAGCGGCCCCAACCCTTGCGACTTGTGATCGCCGATTTGTATCGCATTGGCATATGGGAGCAGGTTAAACACATATTGTAAACTGCCATCATGAATCCCCGATAGCGATCAACGATATCGCATCAGGTTGTGGGATAGCACCGATAGTTGGAACCTTACACCTATCAATCGCTGATTCTGTGATTTTTTCTTAGTCGTTGGATCACCAGATTGGGATCTGCGGTGAACAGTCAGATAATTGTTTATAAGGGTGGAAAATCATTGTTAGGCCTTTTCAAAAAGGTTTTCAATCCCAAAAGGAGAAAAGCATGGTTTTCAAAGGATTTGGGTTTCGATAGAGAAGAGGGGTGACTGTGGGTTTAGAGATCCATTGTGGGTTTTATTAAACCATCGTTTCCGCTGCATCATTTTTGGTATCAGAGCAGAAGCAAGAGTTGTTTGCAGTGAAGATGCCACCGAGGAGAGGAATTGATCAAGGAAGACCAGAACCAAATGCAATTCTATTGGAAGAGGTGCAGATTTTACGTACACGAATGGAGACAATGGAGACATCCCAAAGAAGAGTGCTTGATGATGGAGCTGAGAGCTCTTCAGAAGAATCTGCTGCAGATGTGGGAGAAGTAGAGGAAGACAATGAAACTTCCAAAGTCATCAAGATGTTGGCAAAAGTAGGAAGCAAACCCAAGATGGAGATCCCTCTGTATGAAGGGAGTCTGAATGCAGAGGAACTTATGGATTGGATCAGATCCATAGATCAGTACTTTGACTATGAAGAGGTTGAGGAGAATAAGATGGTGAAGTTTGCAGTCACCAGATTGAAGGGTCATGTAGCCATCTGGTGGGACGAGGTACAGACATCAAGAATGAGGAAAGGGAAGTCCAAGATCAAGCAATGGGATAAATTGGTAAGTAAACTAAAAGCCAAGTTTTTGCCTAAAGAATATCACTTGAATCTTTTTAAGCAATTGCAAAATTTAAAACAGAAAGGAATGTTTGTTAAGGAGTATATAGAAGAATTCTATAGATTGAGTATTAGAGCAGGGCATGTAGAGTATGATGTGGAAAAGATAGCTAGATATATAAATGGGTTAAGGTATGAGATATAAGATGAGATTAGCTTGTTAAGTCTGAAAACTTTTGAGGATTCCTATCAAGCAAGTCTGAAGGCAAAGGAGAAAATATTGAGGAAACAGAGTCAAAGAAATAGAGGAAAGAGCTCAGTGAGAGGAAGAGGAGCTACCAGATCCAGAGGAACACATCATCAGCATGAAGCAGGAAATTCAAGTGGAAGACCACCACAGAGGGGTGAATCTAGCAGAGGAAGATTCGTGCCCAGAGGAAGACGATGAGGAAGAGATGTTAGGTGTTATACCTATGGAGAATGGGGATGCATGTCATGGGATTGTCCTCATAACAAATCAGCAAGCCAGAGGCGTGAAAATGTGGCTAAGGCAAAGTTAGAACCACCTCGACTTGTGGAGAAAGAAGAACCCCCTGAAGAAGGTGAATCACTGCTATTTAGAAGAACTTTGCTTAGAGCAGAAAAGGAGGCTAGAGAACCTGCAAAAAGAAAGAACTTGTTTAGAACCACATGTAAATCAAAGGGTAAGTGTTGTAAGGTCACAATTGACAATGGGAGTATTGACAATCTTTTGTCCACAAAGATGGTGGATAAGCTTGGGTTAGTAAAGACAGAACATCCTACACCCTACAGAGTGTCTTGGTTACATAAGGGTCATCAAGTAATTGTGACAGAGCAATGTAATGTTGAAATGCAGATCGGTACATCCAAAGACATAATCCTATGTGACATAATGCCCATGGTTTTATGTCATATACTATTGGGGAGACCATGGAAATTTGACCGGAAAGTGATTCATGATGGGAGAAGGAACACCTATACCATAGAGAAGGATGGAAACAAGCACACGTTATTGCCATTGAAGAATGATGTTGATAAAGGATTGCCTGAAAACAGTATCATGTTGTTAAGTGGTAAAGAATTGCTACAGGAGGTCAAAAAAAGCGAGGAGTTGCACTTCGCTAATGTGGGAAGGTCCAAGGTATATTAACGTCCACAAATTAAAATGATTTTCCTGAAGAAATTAAAGTTGTATTAGATAGTTTTATGGATATCATTGTGGATGAATTACCGAATGTATTACCACCTATTAGAAGTGTTAGCCACCATATTGACTTAATACTAGGGGCAAGTATACCCAATAAAGCTGCATATAGACTAACTCCTCAGGAGAACGCTGAAGTGGGAAGGCAAGTACAGGAACTGATGGACAAGGAGTTGATCAAAGAGAGTCTGAGCCCGTGTGTTTTTCCAACAATACTCAATCTGAAGAAGGGAGGAGAATGGCGCATGTGCACAGATTACAGAATTATCAACAAGATAACAATTAGGTACAAATTTCCTTTTGCCCAGAATTGATGATTTAATGGACTATTTAAGTGGATCCAAATGCTTTACTAAGATAGATTCGAAGAGTGGATATCATCAGATAAGGATTCAGGAAGGCGAAGAATGGAAAACTGCCTTCAAAACAAATGGTGGACTGTATGATTGGTTAGTGATGCCTTTTGGGCTCACTGATGCACCCAACACGTTCATGAGACTAATGAACGAGGTCTTGAGGGAGTATGCAGGTAAATTTGTCATTGTTTACCTGGATGATATTCTCATTTTTAGCAAAATTAAGGAGGAGCATTTAGAACATCTTAAGCTGGTACTGAGAACTCTACAGAGAGAGAAACTACTAATCAATTTGAAGAAGTGTAGTTTCATGAAGGAGGAGCCGATGTACTTGGG
>APFE030184941.1:0-13405 GCA_000404065.3 Pinus taeda
AATGGTTCAACATTTTAATTATTTGTTTTTTTAAATCAGGTTTAGATAATATTATTGAATTTTTTTTCTTTATTGTTAATTTTCTTTTTAGATAATGTTTATCTTATGTAGTTGGATGTTATTCAAGGTTTATGGTAGTTGAAATCTAATAATAGAATGGCTCAAAGTTTTCATTAATGTTGCATTTTGATTAAATTTTGAATGATTAGAATTAATTTAGATGGTACAAGGTGTTTTTGAACATGGTTCCAACATGTATGAAGAAAAATCAATGGAACTACCAATACTAATTTGCACATAAGATGCATCTATAAAATGGTGGTAGAAATAATTCAAACGCTTGGGCATACATGGGAAAATTTCAATTTTATTAAATATAAATATTAAAGACAATGCATGTTACTCTTTCTCCCACTGAAGGTTTTAATTGGTCCAAAGGTGGAGTGTTATTAGTATGAATCATCCATATTGATATAATGGTGGATATACATATGAATGTGTTTTTTTATTGGAATTATAAAAAAGAAATGTAATGTGATTTTTTATTGGAATTGTATTATTATATCTATATCTATATATAGATATATATATATATAAAAGTAAGTTTGCTAAGTATATTGGATCATAGGTTTGGTAAAGGATCTTGAATCATTTTTGTTATATAATTAAAGTTAATTAAAAAACCATACAATTTTATAAACATTTAAGTTACTAAATTACGATGGAAAGATTTATTGTGGAGATATGCTTAATAGTGTAATGGTTTAACATAATAAACATTTATTTCCACATAATGAGTTAATGGAAGGGTTAGTTTGTTTTCAGTTTTTCTATTCAATAAATTTTCCTTCTTATCCAGTTATTGACTTACTTCAGAATATTATATTTATGAAAATATTTATCATGAAGAAGAAATGCTTCTCCTTTTGGTGGAAAGTCCACGATTCTTGTGGGTGACCTTAAGAAACTACCTCATGTTAAGGATAAACCTTTGTATGTAGGTAAAACAACAAGGAAAGTGTTGTTGTAAAACTTCAACATTGGATTTCACTACCTTTTTCTTTTCAACGTTATGTAAAAATGTAAAATACTACATCAAGATATTAGTGGTAGGCTAATTTCATTTGGAAAGGAAAATTTTCTTATGTAAAGAAAAATAAGATTAGTTATGATGTATGTCTTCTAGGAATTTCTTTCCTCATATTGTGTGAATAAATAATGATAACCATGGCATTTCTATTCAATACTATGTTAGTGACTCTTTTAATATCATTGCACTTTGGTAGGGAGAGGTAAATTTAGTTGATCCTTTTCTTATAATGCACATGAAGATTGGATGAATGAGCATGCTTTGGTGATATTTATGGAATTTACCTTATGCATGTAGAAGTTTGAATGACTAGGCATGGTTCATAACCATACACATGTATGGACAAACAAAAATGTTTGGGTAGTTATGTTCTTTTGATTAATGTATGTGCAATGTTAATAAAGAGGAAAGTCTCAATACGTTTTATGTATTTTAATTATGCACTTGAAAAGATGCTTGAAGCATAATTATTAAATATTAATAGTTGGATTTCAGATTTTGTTGACAATATAAATTGCAAGAAAGTATTGTAAATCATGCAAAGGATGAATTATCTTTAACATTATGGCAGGAAAAGAAATATTAATCCACACAGATTGAAAAAATGTCAACTACACAATAATCCACTCATGGGAAGAGTTAGTAAGGAGAGATATAGTGTTTAATGAATTGTGGGTAAATGATATCATGATTAATGTAACCGCTTCTAGCTAGTTATTTTGAACTTAAGATGATATTTATTTGTAAGATTATTTTGAACAATGGTAAAGGGGTGGAATCCCTTATAGCCATTGAATGAGGAGTGAACATTGTCATGAGACATTTAATAAAATTAAACATTTGTTGGTTTTTCCCTACGGGGTTCTTAGGTTATATCAGTGTTCAATGATGTGTTTTACTTTTTTCCCATTCTAATATTATTGTTTCCTTACATGACATTAATACTTACATCATGAGACGTCTGATTAAATAGCTTAATGAAATTAATAATAATTATGATGTAAGATTACAACACGAAGCTTACGATAATATGTTACAATAATGGATGTTATGTTATACAACTTACTATTCCTTTACTAAAGTTACTCTATGTAATGATCAATATTTTATCTAATGGTCATTAAAGGAATATGGAATAGTAATTCAAAAACTTACACAATGATAAATTATGTAAAAAAAATTGAATCATTTTTGTTTTAACATGATTTTTACTGAGGGATGTTATAAGTGGTAACCCAGAAAAAGGTTGCAGCACTAGCGCCTTTTGGAATGAGCAAGAAGAAAATAAGTAGAGGTATGATGTTAGTGGGAATTAACTCAGATATGATTCTAACAAAATCACATAATGATATTTTTAGTAGAGTACATTGACATGAGATGGATGATTCATGTTAATAATTGCATTGAATAACAATAAGTGATAATGTCTTCTTTAAAAATCTACTCATGACATTTGAATCCTTATGCAGATAAAAGACAATAAAACATTTGTTGCATGTATGAAAAATCCTTATCACTCACTAGTGATAGTGTCGTTTAAATACCAAGATTTGCATGCATACAATTATTATAATGATTATGGTGCATTTAAAGAACATGACTAAATTTATTATGTGCTACTTATAAAGAATGAATGCATGTATTCTTTTGTGTGATAAGGAAAGAATGTAAAAGGTGGGACTTGTCCTGGAAGAGGACAATAGAATGTTGTAAAATACAATAGGAGAAATCCTTTCGATGTTAAATATGAACAATGAGTCAAATGGTAGGACTTGACTGTATTTGCTAATTGACGATTGAGTCTTTCCATGGATTTAGATTAAATTTAAGATGGTTGATAGCATTAGTTTTTATTAAGCTTATATGCATAAATAATTTTTGATTGAAGATTATTACAGGTTGTAAACAAAGTGATTATTCTTGTTTACTTCATGTCGTTGGTCTATTGGTGACAATAAATTGTTGAATTTGGGGAGTGTTTGGGTTGCTACCATAACTAGTATCGATATTTACACATTAATGATAAATTTGTGTTTTATATCAATAAAATTTTTCATATGCTTTGATGCATAACATTATTGTATGCAGAAAAACTACAATGATTACGAAAGTTATTACTTGTTTAAACAATGCATATATATTTGATTGCAAGTCCTGAAAACATTAAAAAAAGACTTGCCTCGTGATATAGTAGTGTCATTAAAGTGATTGATTTGATGGTTCTATCAACTTATTGATACAACTCTTGGTAATAAGATGATGTCAATTACCTTGTTTGTGCAAACTTCACAACCTTACGAAGTTGATGGTTGAATGATGATGCTAGCTAGTATGCATCTTACATGTAACAAATATGTTAATTCATCCTTTAGAAGTTCATTTAGTGCATGCGAAAATTATGGTAGCATTACATACTAACTTTAACTAGTTAATACCATTGTTTTTTGGACATGTGGCATCTTCGTTGTCATCACTAAACAAAAATCTGAATGGCATTTTGAATCTATTAGCATTACTGATTTTTTAAAGAAATAAAACTTTGTGTGATTGAGTTGAATTTGGTAATGTTGCATAATGATTATTTATTAGGTACATATGAATAAATGAAATGACATGTTGGATCAGTTATAACTATCGTGAGTATAACTGATTTGATTTTCAATCATATATAATTATTTTAAAGAGGTCATAATCCCTTAACTGTTGTTTATGGAAATGACTTCATTGGAAACTTCGTTTTAAAGTTATTTGGATTTAGTATCTAGAATATGTATCCTTATTTGTTATTCTTACTTTAAATGCATGAAAGTGTTTCGTGAAAAGTGACAGGACCAATACATTTCTACATTGTCAAAATATTGAGAACATATATGCATGGGAAAGTCAAATGCATCTTGAATGTATTTGAAAAAATGTTTTGTGCATACAAATATTTTTTAGAAGGTATGGTTTTATCAAAAGAATTGATGACTAATGTTCTTAATGTGATTAAAGGTATCTTAATAGAAACATAAGAACTTCTCAAAGGTAAAATGTTGCAATGTGATTTTCAACTGCAAATAAGAGAGTATAATGTTATGATATAAAGATATAATAATGTATTTTTAAATTAAATAATCGTTATTATGTGGAAAATTTGAAATAAATACCACATGTATGATGTGAGATGTCAGTTATGATTTCCTATCAAATTTACTTTTATAGATTATGGGACCCATGTTGAGGGTAAAGTATGAATACATGATGTACATAAATGTGTCCTTTTATTTAATGGTATTTTGCATATGGTCAATTATGTAAATTATAGTGGGAAAAAGTGATAAAGAGAATTTCACTTGCTAGACGTTAAGAAAGCCAACAAGACTTTGGGTTGATGTCGGTTTCCTACCCAGATTTCCTATCCCTAGAGATAGATGATATTAGTAAGGGAAAATAATTAGTTAAGCTGGTGAGAATGAAAATTTCTCGAGGAAACGCTATTGCTTTTGGAGCCTGTTGGAAGAGGCAAAAAGAGTGAGCTATTGAGCTATAAATTCCTCACATATAGCACCTTGTCAGAAGAATAGAAAAGACACTGCCAAGAAGAATCATGTATTGGGCACTATTTGGTCAAGTGGAATTTCTAAGTTGAACCTAGTATGGTTAGTCAAATTCTATATTGAACTCTACATGATCGATGAAATCCTAGGTTAGACCAAGAGTGGTCAGAGAACTCTGGGTGGAAATAATGTGGTCTCTAAGAGAGAATTGTTTTGGATGTGAAATGAGCTCAATATGGTTATGGAAACTAGTTCCCATTAGTTGGGAGGATCATTCATTTTCCCATGGTTGTTCTGATAACATTAGATGATAAGTAATCAGATAATTGATGTGTTAAAAAGGATTTTTTCTATATGATCTCATAAGATTTTTATGTACATCTTGATAGGAAAGGAGCTTAGTTCTTAGAAATGAATTATTGAAATTATAAGTTTATTTATTTTATTAAAAATATTGTGAATGTCTTTAGTGGAGGCTAATACAGTATGCACCTGGTGTAGCTATTGATCATTTTCTAATTAGAGATACAACTACTCTATGAGCACTTTTAGAATTATTGGGTAGATTTCTTTAGTAGAAGTTAAGATAGTATGAGCTTGGTGTAGTTACTAATCATTTTGATGATTAAAGAGGTGGGTTCTCTCTGAGAACTTGCAGAAGTCCAATGTTAATGATTAACAATTACAGTATTGTTAATATCATTTGATTAAAAATGTTGTGGTTAATGTGATTATGTTGGCTACATGGTGCTTTCCATGGAGGCTATGAAACACCCTATGTGCTTATTGTTAGGTTGATAAACCACCTATAATTAAAAATTTTCTATAAAGCTACCATAATTTCCAATATTAATTGGTAAGTAACATAATTGCTATAAACAACTGATTTCTCTATGAAATTGAAATAGTTTATAGTTATAAATGTTATAATTATAGATAAAACATTATTTTTTCATTTAACAATATTTCTTGGAAATAAATCCTTCATTTTAAAGGGAAAGGATCCCCTTTTGATTGTTTGGATTTTTATATCATTAGTGAAAGTTAACGATCAAAACTAAGGATAGTGTTATCTTTAGGGAAGAATATGTAATACCCCTACGTAATAATTTTAATATCTTGAAATTTTTAAGATAACTCATTTGACGATAGGTTGATATGAAGATCTATTGGGTGACTAATCTAACAAGTTATGTTGCTTTATGAAATTAAATAAGAAAAGGAAATTTTCCTTCCTTGGTAGTTGTGTGGTTTATAGAGGTTATGATATATTTTATTTAATTGTACTTCCATTAAATTTCTCTTGATTTGGGAGATGCACAAGAGCTGTTACATTTTAGTTGCAAACAATTCTATATTCCCTATTGTGTACATGTTGAAATATATTCATAGAAATATTGTGCATATACAAATAATGTTGTAATATGAGCTTGCATATTGTGTAGGTTGTCAATCGCCTAACTCTAGCACAAATCCAATGTAAAGATGAGCGACAGAGTATCAGAAGAAACACGTAGTACTCCTAAAATGGAGTAAATGTCAGAGAGCAAGAAAATGAGGGCTTTTTTAATGGTTCAACGTGATTCAAAGGAAGGTTATAATATTCCTGTTCAAGTATTAATGTTGGGTTACATGATTTGCTAGTGTACAGAGACTAGCTATTGTTCCTTTTAAAAGGAAAAGGAGATTCATAAATTTCCGGTACGTAATGATCGCTTAACACTCCTTGAAAAATCTTGTCAACTCCTAGTATGTACAGACTAGCCAATGAATTTCTTGTGCAAAGACTAATTAATGATCCTCGAAAGTATTTCGTGAATTTCTGGAAAGTAGAGACTAGTGAATGTTTCGTTTTTTGGAAAGACTTTAATGAATTATTTTGCACAAAGACTTACGTAAATTAGGTTTACTTTGTCAAAAGTTTTTATAGTTATCAAGCTGGTTACTTATAATCAACTCCTAAAAAGATTCCATTGAACTCTTATGCACAGAGATAATAAATTATAGGAATTTGTTTGAAAATAATAACTGATGTCATTGTGCTCAAAGATAACAACAATTATGATGGTTTTCTTGGAAAACAATTGTGATAGTTTCATGTGAAAATAATATGTGGTTATAAGCACATAGAGGTTAGCTATTTTTCACATTTAGTGGAAAGAATATGCATCTATTTTGATAACCTCCTTGGAAAACATGATATATTTGTTTCTCCAGTTCCTTGCAAAAGAATATGTTTTTATATGCACAAAGATATTAGCTATTTTTCTAAATTACCTTGAAAAATGATATGTATTTAATTTGCAAGTTTCTTGAAAAGTCTATGTGCATATAAATAATATATTTTGTATTACCTTCTTGGAATAGAAACATGTATTTGCATATGTGGAAAAAAAATATAGTCATTGGGCTAGATTTATTGAAAAGAATATGTGTTGAGGTGCACAAAACAATAGCTAACATGTTAGTTTTTCTAGAAGAAAATATGTGAAATTATATACATAAAAAATTAGCTATTATCGTACTATGCTTAAAAAGAAAAGTGTTTGTATGCACAAAATAATTGCTATTGTATTGGATTTTTTGCGAAATAATTTATACTCACACACAAAGGAATATTAACTATGGTGTTAGTGTCCTTTGGAAAAGAACATGCCATTTAGTGGTAGGCTAATTTATTTTAGAAAAGAATATGTTCTTATTTAAAGAAAAATAAGATTAGTAATAATGTGAAGAAATAATGATCACCATGGCATTTATTTTCAATATTATCTTAGTGAATCGTTTAATACTATTGTACTTTGATAGGCAGGTGTTAAATTTATTTACTCATTTTCATATAATGCACGTGAGGAGTGGATGAATGAGCATGTTTTTGGTGATCTTTATACAATTTACCTTTTACATGTGGGAATTTGAATGGTTAAGTATGGTTCATAGCTATACATATGCATTGATAAACAAACATGTTTGGGTAGTTATGTATATTTGATTAACCTATGTGTAGTGTTAATAAAGAGGCAAGCATCAATAATTTTTATGCATTTTAATTATGCACATGAAAATATTCTTGAAGCGTAATTAGTAAATATTTAATAGTTGGATGTGATAGTTTGTTGGTAGTAGAAATTGCAGGAAATGATTTTAATTCATATGAAGGACATATTATCTGTAAAATTATGGTAGTAAAAGAACTAGTGATCCACACAAATTGAAGGAATGTCAACTACAAGATCATTCACTTATGGGAAGAAACATAACATAAAGACATATGGTTTGAGGATTTATGGCTAAATGATATCATGATTAATGTAATAGCTTCTATCCAGTTATGCTTAACTTAAGATGATATTTATTTGTAAGATTATTTTTTGAACAATGGTCAAGGAATGGACCGCCTTACAACTTTTGAGTGATGGTTGAACACCCTCATCAGAGGTTCATTAAAATTAATCGTTTGTTGGTTTTTTCCTACAAGGTTTCAACAGTATATCAATGACCAATGATGTGTTTGTCTTTTGTGTAATTCTAATGTTATTTCTTCCTTACATGAGGTTAAAACTTACATCATAAAACATCTGATTAAGTATCTTAATGAAATGAATAATGATAATGAAGTAACATTACAACAAAGAACTTATGATAATATGCTATAACAATGGATGTTATGTTATATAACTTACTATGCATTTACTAAAGTTACTCTATGTAATGATGAATATTTGATCTAATGGTCAATAAAGGTATATAAAAGAGTAACTTTGAAAGTCACACATTAGTAAATTCTATAAATATTTTCATTTTTACATGAAACTCGCCTGAGGATGTTATAAAATTAAATTTAAGAAAACATGCCCTATTTTAATTCAAACAATTAGGAAAATAACACCAACATCTCTACTATGAATTAAGAAGACAATGAAATGCAAGAAAGTTATTAAAATTACTAAGATATTTTAGAGAAATAAAAAATAATAAGAATGAATTTATACAAGTATAAAATAGTTTTTGGATACCAAAGGTATTAAACAATAATAGCATCAATCCATATATATGTATCGATGTAGTATTTCCTCTTTTATCACAAGAATATTCAATAATTTGAGATAATAAATTTTATATTTCATTATTACATGAAATTTTATATAATAATTTTTTATTAAAAATTAGTAAAATCTCATAACTTTTAATGAGAATTTCATGTAATTTAAATAAATAAAAATATATAAAACCCTAATTCCATATTTTTATAGAAAATATAATTACAATATCACTAAAAAAACAAAATCATGATTCGGTATTACACGTTAGAACACCTAAGAAAATTTTAAATTATATTTACAAATAACCTAACCTGCAATTCTAATACAATTAGAATATCACCCAATCAATTCGTGTCATTCAATATTACATGTGAGAATACCTAGGAAACTTTTATCATTTAATGATTACTTTTACAAATAATCTAACCTGCAATTCTAATACAATTACAATATCACCCAATAAAATCATGCCATTCAATATTACATGTTATAACACCCAGGAAACTTTTATCATTTACGGGGTACTTTCACAAATAACGTAACCTGCAATGATCTCATAAAAGTCCTGCCATTTGATAAAGAAAGTGGATTAAAATACATGTTAATTTACGTAAAAGATTTTAAAAATATATGTAGATCAATAAAGGATATTTGCGATGTGCTCAAAATTATTGCCTTCCACAATCCTACTCTGATTCCATACAAAAGGAAGCGTGCCACCAACCCTTCCAGTGAATATTTAAATTTGATGTATAACTTGATAAAACCCTATCAAAATCTTTCAAAAAGCCAACCCTGCACCTGTCTCATTAAAAGAGAATAGACATTATCAATTATAAGGTCACTTGTCTCATTAAAAACAGCGTAGAAAACCCTATCAAAATCTTTCAAAATGCCAACCCTGCACCTGTCTCATTAAAAGAGAATAGACATTACCAATTATAAGGTCACTCGTCTCATTAAAAACAGCGTAGCCGCTACAGATTATGAGGTCAACACGCATTATTGCCACTCTGCTTCAGTGTCCTTTCAAAATCGATTACAGAAATCTAGTGGTAGGCGATGAAATAATAAATGATCGGGCCGATGAACGGTGTGGACCTTTTGTGTTGCCATAAATTAATGGTCATTATCCGCACGGCTCTCATATTAGTATTAGGTTTGGTACGTCTGGGTTATTGATTTTTTGTGTTGCCATAAATTAATGGTCATTATGCGCACGGCTCTCATATTAGTATTAGGTTTGGTACGTCTGGGTTGTTGAGTTGATGGTTTCGTTCAACGTCGTTGTCAATGATGACTTAGATGACGTGATTTTATCCGCTGAAGCTTCTTTCGGAGTGCTTTAATTGTTGAAAGGTAACCGCTGGATGCTATTAAGTAGTGATGGAATTTGACCAGTAAATTGTCAGGATGATTAATTTTTTAGTTAAAAATTTACAAAACCATGAAAACTCTTTAGCCAAACTTTTGAAAACATAAAAATGCGAAAACAATTGAATGTGAAGAATGGGTTTTTGAAATTCCAAACTAGTTTATTTTTCCTTTGGAGTTGTCTATAATGCGATTTTTTGGAGATTCCGGTGACGGAATCCGGCGAAAGAAATGAGGTTAAATCTTGATTTTTAGCAGTTAAAATGGTTTTTTAACTGCATATTTGGATTCAGTGCCCTGAAAAACCCTGAGAGCCATTGATTGTGCAAAAACTAGCTATGAAACTTGGGATTCCAATGAATTGCTGCCGGATATTGACCGAGAAAACCTTTCAAAAAGTCGCTTTATAGACTACTGCTTTTTCCTTTTAGTGTGATACATTAAATACTCTCCCCAAAATAGTACAGTAATGAAAATTTGATTAGATTGGTCTCTTTTATATTAATCCAACTAACCTTCGATCGAGCTTACTCTAATGAAAGTTTCAAGGATCGATAAAACTTTCCCTATATCTACGGGATTTCCAATAGATGGTATACAACTTTTCCGTCCTGCTATTTTTCTATGATTGCACCTTAAACTAATAAATTTCGTTAGAACCTTTTATTTCTAATAGA
Organism: Pinus taeda; assembly: GCA_000404065.3. Classification (NCBI taxonomy): domain Eukaryota; kingdom Viridiplantae; phylum Streptophyta; class Pinopsida; order Pinales; family Pinaceae; genus Pinus; species Pinus taeda. Next base: position 10,724 of record APFE030184941.1, read on the forward strand.
GGTTTAATATATAGCAGCATTTTAACCTTTTGAATTTTTAAATTCTTTAGACCCTTTCATTGTCATGTCAAAATAGAGGTTGCTGATTTTCCTTGGGATAGCTGAATTTTGTTTTTAACTCAAATTATTAATTTTAGCTTTTTTAATTTTCATCATCCAATATTTTATGGAGTTTTAGAGAGAGATAAATTTTATATTAAAATATATATTTAAATGATAAAACATTTAACCATAACCAGAAATTCAGATAACTTAATAGTGATGAAAATAATAAAACATTTAACCATTAGCCAAAAATCCGATAACTTAATAGTGATGAAAAATAAAAGGAAATGGCTTGTTTCGTGTATTATTATATTATATTTTGGTCACATTTATTTTTAAACTTATAATTTGATAAATATTTTTTTAATAATTCTTAACCGAGAAAACAGAAAATATGTAATATATGTTAATTATATATATTTATATTAATTTCTAAAATGTTAAATATCAAAATTTTAAATATGAAAAAAATTAAGTAAAAATAAATTATAAATTTAAAAATTTATTGTAAAAAATAAAGAAATATTTTAATTTTAATTTATTAAGTAAAATAGATATTTGGGTGAAAAACATAGAGAGGAATGTGGTGAATTGCACCATCCTCTTTGCAGAGTAATATATTGAAATAGAGAAACTATAAATTTCATGGAAGACTTCATGCAAGGAGGTTGGAAATGGGCTAGTGGCTCAATGCTTGTGAATAAGAAGCTGACCCTAATGAAGAGTAATATATTGAAATAGAGAAACTATAAATTTCATGGAAGACTTCATGCAAGGAGGTTGGAAATTGGCTAGTGGCTCAATGCTTGTGAATAAGAAGCTGACCCTAATGAACTGTATGATGGAGTTTATTCCCTGTTGAAGTGTTGCACTTTAGAAGATTTGACAAGTAAGAATTATAACACCGAGATAAGTAAGCAACAGGGGATTACATACAAAAGGGCCTCCATTTTTTTGGGCTACTAATTTGTGGAGGAATTGTGGTTATCTTTGGAAATAGTTTGAAATTGAAGTGTGTATCAATATCAATGGGTGGATTGTGAGTAGTAGTTGACACTCTACAAGTTTGACAAGTAAAGTGTTAAACCTACAAACCATGAAGGAGGAATATCCTACTCTTTTCCATTGGTCTTAGACATCAATGGTGGAAACCTTCTACTCTTCAGCCCTCTAATCACTATCTTATCGTTGTATTTATATTTTATGGGTTTGTTTACTAGTTGCATGTGCTATCAGTATCTATGGGATTATTGAGCTTTGCTACTAGGCCTTTTCTAGTTTTCCTGGAATTGCAATTTTATGTCCTTTCTATGCTAGTGTGGGAATGGAGAGGCCAGGGTAGCCTGAGAGAACTCTATAACTAGGACACATTGAAATAAAGTGTTTGTTCTGGGAAGATTCTAGTTCATTTATGTTCTTGAAATACCTAGTACTCCTTTGATTTTCAATAAAAGGGTTGTCATGTTGAAGGTTTCAATTACTCTAAGCATCCAGGTTGCTAGTTTGGGATTGGCTAGTTGGATTGGAGGGAGCATTAGAGGTGGTGAGGGTATCTGACCATGGGATGGTTGTCTAACTCTTGTTTATAAGTGATGTATGGAAGGAGGGAGTCTTGTTGGTCTCAAACCCTTCGGATACAGGATGCTTAATTACTCTGGAAGAGACAAGGGGGGAGGGGGACATTAACAACAACAATGGCTTAGGCAGTAAGTGGAGTCCTAGGTTAATGTGGTGGGGGTTCAATCATGAAGGTTAGGTCAATTAGTTGATGATATCTCAAGGCCTTTCCCCAAATGCTTGTGTCGTTATGATACTGAAGTGGTGCAAAGTGTGCGAGCCCCTTTGTGTGTTGTTCGACCTGGTTCCCATGGCTCAGTCATCAAGGTTTGTCCGCATCATACTGAGACAAAGATGTTACGTGAGGAGAGGGGAAACATACTATGATGAATGAGCCTACAATGAGTATATCTGCTTACATCACCGAATAGAAATTTTTCCATAAAGGTATTGGGAGCAAATCTTGATTCATGTATAGTAGCTCACCAAGTCTAAAGGGGAAGCCTATTCCCATAGAACTTCCTTATCTAAATATGAAGTGATGGCATATTAAATAGATTGGATCCCTGATATGAGATGTAAACAATATAGAGAAAATTAGTACATGCATACAATTGATTTGTATTCGAACATGAAGTTCATATTGGGGCACATATTATTGGATAACCAAGAAACTATGATGTACCTGCTGCACACTCTGGACCACATGCATGCGAACCTAAAATATTATGACAGCATACTAAATAGGATATACTACATATTGGTGAGGATCGAGTACCATAGCATCCCGCTAGCATCAACGACACCCTTGGCTAATCTAGCAAAGCCTATTCTAGTGGATAACTCAAACTCAAAACCCCTCACTTGATTGTTTTATGGTTATGGTTATTGAGTTTTTTGTGCTACTAGTTTTGTGAAAAGATAGATGAACCTTCATCTAGATCTAGTCTTAGTAGATGTTGTTTTTCATACATTTTAAATAGTCTCTTTTGACCCTACATAGTGTACAATTTTTTTATGGTCATGTAAACATGTATGACCTTAATAACATATAATACTTCCTAATGTAATCTTTTATTT
>APFE030184941.1:13961-33555 GCA_000404065.3 Pinus taeda
TATCACTAATATTATTATAGTGGTTTAAAAATAATGGTATGACTGTTTTTAAAATAAATTTGCTTTTAAGTTTATCGGTACCATATTCCCTATATTCCCTGCCATAATTTAAAAAAAAAATTGTAAATATATTGAGTAGCTTTGATCCAACTACAAACCAAAAATTAACAAAAGGAATAAAATGAAATAATGTTACTTGATCTACATTCGAATTTTATTCAGAATTGTATCTCTCCCACCATGTTGTATATGTTCACCAGAGGCTGGTACCCGTCCATCTTTCTCAACCTCATCTTTTCTGCGATGGGGAAACTATTAAACTATTTTTATGCTTTAATCCAGAGAGGAGAAAAGTTTCAAGAGTTGACCTACCGAATACAATGAATGTATTCACCATCTTAATTTGCGTACCACATTCACATAAACAATTCTCAACGTTTTTTTTGGAATTCAGAAGAGGAAGGTGGGAAAAGTTTCAAGAATTGACATACAGAATACGATGAATGTAGTCACAATCTTAATTTGCGTACCAGATTCTCATAAACAATTTGCAACGATTTTTTTGGAATTCAGAAGAGGAAGGTGGCATGGAGATGCTGCACAACAACGTGGTCCTACAGTATAGAAGTTTCAAATCAATGGAAAGCGAGATGGGCGATAGGCTGCATTATTGTTGAGCACCATGGTGGACGTTTTCTTATTTTAAAACTTCTCATGTTTGTGGCGCTCCAAGAGACGCGAGTACATTGCGACGCTGCGACGGATTAATCTCCACCCTTTCGCACATCGAAAAATCACTTGTGTTAATTTTAGTTTTAAAACGGATTTGTAAACTTTGAGAAGTCACAATTTACTTTGTCGTCTTTTCAGGGGGGCTGTGGTTTTATCAGCATTCGGTATAAGAAAATTGATATACACCGAATTATATTTAAAATTCCATAAGCATTTAATTAGTCAACATAAAGGGTATAGAAATACATTTAAATAATACGAGAGATAACTAATAGTAAAAATATGTGTTATAATAAATCTATCAAAATTATTTATCTACATAACTCATAAATAGGTCATAAATAAAATATCTAAATGTTTATTTTAATTAAAATTAATATCAATTAATTATATTTATTAATATTTATTAATATATTTAAGTATTATTTATTTATGTTAAATATAAAGATTGGTATGTGATATTTAAATAAAATAAAATAAGATAATAATATAGTTAACATTTTTTAATTATTACAAGCCACTAAGTATATAAAATAATAGGAAAATAATTTTTTTACTATATTGAAAGAATTTTTTCACAATTAAATATTAAGAACATGATAAATAATATATTTAGAAAAAACATAAATATTCTAATCATGTAAACTTCATTTCTTGTTATTACTTTAATTTTATAATAAATAACTAAAAAAATCAATTTATTTTTAGAAAAACTCGGTTAGATAAAATATTGAATAATAATAAAAACCATAATTCATTGGTCATTAACAGGAAAGTAAACCCAAAAAAAAACACTAAAAGCATCCCGTACAACCTTGATAACACAACCCCTCGGTACTAGAGGTTGGAAATCAATTTTTCTAAGAATCATATCTATGGAAGGAGGAGGTAAAATGTTGGTATTTAGTTGTAAAGTAAATTTTGAAAAAAAAAAATAATATATTCCATGTCCAAATTGATGGAAGAAATTTAGATACTTTTTATAACTTAATATCAAGAATTATATAATAATATTATGATAAATATGTATAATACATAATTAATATATGATATTTTAAATTACTTCGATGGCATGGGTGAACAGAACATACAGAGTAGGGCTTTCGATGGGCGGATTAAGGGTATATGACACGTCAATGAAGTAGAGGGTAAACCACGAGAAATGGTGTTGAAAAGGTCAAAGCCTCGAGAAGGTGAAGGCCTAATACATACTCTAGAGGCTCAGTAGTTTCATTAGTTTCTTCTTTCGAGGCATGGGCAATAGGGACAGGCTTTCCACTTTGCATGCTCGTTTGTTTGAAAGTCTCTGCTATGGATGGTGTTGGTGGCTAGTGTAACTCTTATTGTATTATGCTTTCTCGAACGACTATTAGGGTCATTTGGGATCAAGGGGATAGGGTTTGTGGATGCATGAAGTTCCCTCCTGAAATGTGGGTTGGAGATCCTGTTGCACAGTGTCAATCTATGGAGCTAAGTATTTGGCTTATCTTTCAAACCCTTGGTGGAGACCCAAAAAGCTTGGTACTTCTTGTTTAGTTTGATTATCACTTTTGTTCCATATTGGGAATGTGTTTGGTATGGTCGGTTTTATTCTTTCCCCGGTAGCATGCATTTTTGCAATGAAATTTTGAACCTGGGCTTAGGAAGACCATAATTGGGTGGAAGTTTCATCACAGAGGTTCCATAGGAAATCCCTCTTCTAGTGTCAGTGTTAATTTGACCCACTATAATGACCAATGTCAATTATAGTGCATTAGACATGGTAGTAGCTTTTATAATTATAGTACGCCTTTACATCTTCTAAAGGAGTGGAGAATGGGGATCTGTGGGAGTTGGTCATTTGCTCCCTTTACTTTGAAGTCACCTTCCTAGTGCCCCGGAGGCCTAGGTATTGTGTTGCACTGGCACGGTTGAGCCCGACGAGTAGAAGGACCCTGAGATCAGTGAGGGGAGAGGGCTAATCGGGCTAGGGAAGTGAATGAGGATGTAGTAGGTGGCACAGATGTGGTGGGGAAAGTGATCCCAAGCTCATGCCTAGTTTTCGAGTCAAGCAGAGCAGTCACCCACGATGGATTCTCTCACTCTGCAACTGCAAAACATCTAAGTTTCCTTAAAAGACATTCAGAAACAACAATACAAAGAAAGAAATTAGTTTATTTCATTCCTAAATGACATCCAATAAAACTAGAATGACATTCTAGGCCATTTAGTGTCTTTATGCCAGAGCCAACATCAAGCTAGTGAACACATGGATGAGATAAAGGCATGCCTTGCACACATTGAATTTCATGTTGATAAGGATCTTGGCCCTCCTGCACCCTCAGGTGATGCACATGCACCCGATCTTCACCCTTGACTATGCTTTATGCTGGTTGTTTTATTGTTCTTCATTTTCTTTGTGATATTTGGCTTTTTTGTCTCTAGGGATTGTGGAAAAATTTGCACTTTCTACTTAGTTTTTGTATCAATCTCTTCACTAACAAATTCACTCAAAGTCAAGTTGGGAGAGAAATGGACCTTCATGTTTATCTTTCGTACTTTTAAAAGAAATTAATGAAAAGATTTTGATTAACAAAAAAAAATATAAATATTTAAAATTATATCATTAAAATATATATTTCAATATTAATTATTAAAAAATACATTAATATTTAAATTAATACTTTTACACATATAAATCAAAACTAAAATATTTCCCGCCCGATCGGGCTAGATGAGCTGGCGAGGAGAGCAATTATGAATTGGCAGCGCATGAAACCGGTCACAGGCGATGGAGATCAAGGCATAATTGCCATAGGCAAGTGGAGAAACCGACAGAGTAATGGTGTAGGTTATCTGATCACTGGAAGGGACAGAAGGACGACGAGGGGAGCAGTCCACAATGCTACGGGCCTTGGGCTTAACTACTAGCATAACTTTGGTAATGATACCGCTGAGCAGATGAGTTTTAAGAATGAATGGCGGTGACGGGATCAGTGTCGGGAAGAGAGCATAAAATCTGAAGCCAGGAGCCCAGATCATCAGTGCAGCCTGAACGATTTCGCAATGGAAGCAGGAGGGGATAATCACAGAGGGAGAAGGAATATGGAGGCGGAAGGAAGCGGGAGTGTGAGAAGATGGTTATGAAGCGGAGGTCCTGAAGACCAGAGCAAGACTGCAGCAGACAGTAAAGGCAAGCGCAAGGTGGAGGATGAAGGGCAGCCGAAGATACAGGTTTTTGAGATATCAGAAGAGGAGAGCGAGGAGCAGGAGGAAAGCCAGGAGGAGGAAGCATGGAAAGACAGGTGGAAAAGCTTACCAGCCGATGGTAGCGATGACGCAGAAGATGGCCCAGCTCGGTCAGCAGGAAGGGGCAGGGGAGGATCTCGTGGGAAGGGCAAAGGAGGAAAGGGATGCAGGGGCCGAGGCGGTCGCCGGAGAAAGGATCTGGCGGAGAGGAGAGGATGGAGGGGGCGACAATGTAGCCCAAGCTTGGAGGAGGAAGCAAAGCCTGCTGCGGGAGATGGGAGGCGGCGGACAAGGCAAACCATTGGAAACAGAGTAAGAATAGATGAGTAGGAGTTTAGAGAGAAATCAAACCCAAAGATCAGGAGAATTATGGAGCATTGGGAAGAAGAAGTCATCCAGGCTCAATCTGAAGAAGGGATGGAAGAGTGGATTGCTCTCATGCCTGACCCTGGTCATACCAGAGGCAGAATGACCCTTTACAAGCAGTCTCTTCACTTGTACTGGGTCATGAAGAGACTCATGGCAAAAGCCTTGGAACAGGTGGCCATGGAGAGGGCTGAGATGGTACAGAGTATCCCAAATGTGAAAAAAGAATTGAAGAACATAGTCATAACCCTGCTTATGCAAGATAAAAGATTGGAGGACCTGCATCAACAGCTGGAGGCAAGTGGAATGCTAGTGAAGAAGGAAAAAGCTCAGCAAGCTGAGCCTGAAAAGCAATGATCAAAGGCATGTTTTGCTCTGTCTTGGGATCCGTTTTTTTTTTACCATACTGTAGGCATGAAAATTTTGCTGTTTTTATAAATAGGAAGCAGTATATAGGCAGAAATAGGAAAATAGATAAAGGATATGAAGTAAGGTTTGAACAGTTGGAAACTTTCTATTTTTGGTTTGTTGTGGAAAACTTTGGGTGGTCAAGATACCCGGTTTCCCTTCGGGGCAGGGTGAGACCACCCTGATGCTGTAAATATTCTTTTATGTTAATAGAAAAGGACCTACCAAGCTTACAAAAAAAAAAAACTAAAATATTTCACTATTAATTTTTTAAATAAAAATATATTAAATTTATTTTATAATTTTATATATAAAATATGTAAGTGAAGTTCTAAATTATAAATAAGAAAGATATGTAAGTTCTTATCTATGTCCATTAGACATGGATAAGTGACATTTAAATATTTTTAAAAATGTATATGAGAAAACATATTTAATATTAATTATTTGAATATATTTTTAAGAATATATATGAGAGATATATTTTAATATTAATTTTTTGAATATTTATTTTAAACTAAAAACATAAAAACAGAGTATAATTTTTTTTTTTTATATTTAAAACATATGAATAGTGCATTATTTTCTATTTTGTTAAATATAAAGTAGAAATGTGACATTTAAAAAGATATTAATAACTAAAACTTGTTTGCATGCTTTTAACTATTAACTATTAGAGTCACTCAATATATAAATAATTGGAAAAGAACATTCCTTTTACAATGAAAGAGATGATAAAGCATGTATCAAGAGGAATGAAAATATTTACGATACAAGTTATTCAATCATATAATCATAATTGAAATGTTTTCCTAAGTATACATCTATAATGATTGAAGAAAGACCAAATGCATATAATTGCAATCCTTTCCTCATTTTTTCCTCTGTAAACATTGTTTGAAATTTTAAGGACTTATATTTGAATCTCTAAACAATATTTAAAATTTTAAAAACTTATATTTGAATTAGTATCAATCTTAGCACATAAAAACAAGATTAAAATTAAATTAAAAAATATTCAAATTTATTCTTGTATATGCATGTATAAAATTAGCAATGTCAATTTAAATATAAAAAATAAAAATTTAATGATACTATAATATTTCATAATTTACAACCTAAAAATATAAAACTGATTTTAAAATATTACATTTTATACTTGACTCTAAATAAAATAAAATAAAATATAATGTTAGCGGATTATTTTATTTTTATATTTTTTTAACTTTTAATTAGTCTGATTTTTGTGAAATAAATAAATAAATAAATTCCATTCAAATATTTAATTTTATACTTACAAGAAAAAATTAAACATAAAAATATATTTTCGTACTTCAAATTTCATATATTAACTTTATTAACATATATGAGTTATTAATAGAATTACATATCTATTTTATATGAAATTCGTTTCCGAAAATGAGATTTCTCCAATAAATCTCGCAATATAAATATATTAAAACCATTTCTAAACCTGGCTTGCTGATAAAACCACAACGTGGCGATACAAAGAGCGTTCTCGAAAAACAAAACGAGGCTTTAAATGACAAAGTAAATTGCAATGCCTGAAAGTTTACAAATCCATTTTAATACTAAAATTATCCCTAGTGACCGTTCGATGTCGAAAAGGTTCAGATTAAGTCGCTGCGTCGCAGACTCTTCGACTCCTGGGAACAACATGAGGTGGTGTAAAATAAGTAAACGTCACGCACGGCTTGACTCGATCATGCAGACTATCAGATACTTCATCCATTTGGCTTTCCTTTCAATTGAGAGTATAGTGGGGCGCCACATTGTTGTGCAACGTGTCCTTACCACCTTGCTCTTCTGTCTTCGAGAAACGTTGCGTTGGGTCCGAGCTGTTTAGATCAATCTGTTACGCAAATTAATATTGTTACTACCGTTAATAAGAAGCAATGCCAATAATATTGTTTTCGGTATGTCAACTCTGACAAACGTTTCATTGTGAGTACCGTTAATGAGAAGCAATGCGAATAATTTAAAACATGACGGAAGAAATTTAAGATCCTTGTAGTTTTGCTAATTTAGTTAGTTAAGAAAGTTGGTAATGTTGTAAATGTTTTGGAAATAAGAATAGATATGAGTAAGAGAGTAAGAGCCTGGCAATCTAAGAGAAAATGTTTTTCGACTTCAATTTTATTAGTATCACAAAAGTGACAAATTCTTTGTTCCTAAGATGTTTTGGGAATAGACCAACACTGGTTTTCACTATGAAGATTATGGGAATTAGTTTTTATCTTTGCAATGCTAATTTTCTTCTTAGGGTTGGTCAAGACAGAAAGATAATTTTGGTTAGGAAGGGTGAGGTTGATCACCTGTTTATAATACCTTTGCTTTCCTTTTCTCTCTAACTCTTTATCATCCCATAATTTATCCTTAAATTTAGAGCCAATTGTATTTTTAATACTATCCCTACTCCCCAAGATGATCTCCTCATGTATCCCCTATTGGGCATCCTTATGCCATCCACATTTGAGACAGAGACACATATGGTTTTTAGAAGCAATTTTGGGAAAGGATAACCATCAAATATCTAAGCATAACCATACTTTCAATGGAAGAAAAAATATCTTGGATCAAGAGGATAGGGTACTTGAGATTGTAGGTTCTAAATTGTGTTTGAATCATCTTGATCATCCTCCACTACTCTCAAGATATACAACAACCCCAAATCTCACAACCATATAGAATATCAAGGGTGACAAGAGTATAAAAAAAGGAAGTTCTTTTACTCCAAATCTAGAGATCGTTGACTTACAATTATTTTGAAGTAAATTTGCAGCTTCCAATCTTGAAGAAATAATCATGGAGGATCTTATGCTACCAATTAAGATCATTGTGGCTTCTACATAGAAAAACAATATGTTCAGCATAAAGAAAAAGAGTAATGATCATACCAGCTAGCTCGAAGTCATTACATCCTATAGTATCCAAATACTCTTCTAACTTATCAATATAAATATAAAAAAAATAAAAGATAACCTACACCCTTACTATAATATTTATTACAATATTAATATTATACTATAACTATTATAATAATATAACTATAATATTATCAATGAAAATATATAGTTATTTCTACTCAAAATAAAAAATTTAATTTTCATTTTATTATTATAATATTTAATTAGTAAAAATAAAATAAAAACAACATGAATTTATAATCTAATAATTAAAAAATATATATTATATTTATTATTTTTCATTGAAAATCATTTTTAGAATTTATATAAAAAATTATATACATATTATAATTTTAACTATTATAATAATATAACGATAATATTATAAATGAAAATATACGGTTATTTCTATTCTAAAAAAAAATTAAATTTAAATTTTATTATTACAATATTTAATTAGTAAAATAAATAGAAATAAGATAAATTTATAAATCTAATAATTTAAATAAATAAAAAAATATAAGTTGTGTACTTATTTTTTCCAATAAAAATCATTTTTAGATTTTATATAAAAAAATATACCTATACTCGTTATAAATTTTACCTGACGTATGGAACTAAATTCTTAAAATAAATTGTTTGCTAGAGAAAATGTTCTCTATGTGGTTTGTTAGATAATAGTTGACCAATCACACTCTCTTTTCTAATAAAATATAATATGATTGTGTCATGTCGGTTTAGAAGTGTGCACATTCTAATAAACATTACGCATCTTTTTTTTAAAATAACGCATTTGTTTCTCAAAATACTAAACATCACCCACATTTTCTTTTAAAAAAACTAATTTGTTCACGAAATTATTGATTTCGTATTAGCTAGGTGGTATTCATTGTAGATGAAGTTGATCAGTGTAGGCTTGTTTATATATTTATATATATATATATATATATACAAACAATGAAATATTTATATAATTTTGTAAAATTATATTGAAACCAAATTTATTTTTAAAATATAAAGAAATTCAAGTTTTTTTAATGTTATGATTTTAAAGGTTTTTGTTTATATGGCAATTCAGATAGTAGCAAAAGACTTTTCATTTGGTTTGGTGTTATATTTCTCTTTTATTTTTGTTTTTTCTATCTTACACAAAGACTATTTCTCATTAAAGTTCGAACTGTCTTTCTTTAAGTAAATGCTTATCACAAAACTACACCATTTGGCACATATTGCATTAAGAGTACAAGCTATTAGTTCAGAATTTGTCAAAATTTTGCAATTCCTTATAATTGATCACTTAATTGTCAAACTAATGGGACTAGCCCAACACTGTTCAGACTTTAGGCAATTTAAATGATTGATTGGGTGATTATATGATTGGGTAGATATTATGGTTGTGATTACATGTGTGAGGATCGAACCATTGGATATTTTGGAGATGCGTTAGGTGGCATTCAATTACACAATTAAGTCTGTGTACTCACCTCGGGTCGCGTTTCTCGCTCCTTGCTATGACAAAACTCTTTGTTCGTCGTTCACTTGGTTATTTTCGTTGGGCTTTCCAAGGGTTTGTTCTGTTGTGCTCTGCGGGTTTGAGTATGCAGCTTTGCTGCAAGTTCTGGGTTCGCCTCTTAGTGACTTCTGTCTCGGTTCCTTTATGTCTGCATGGTTGTTCTCTGGCGTGGTTCGTTGGGCAGCTATGGTTTTTCCTGCAGTTGCCTGGGTAAGTGGTTCTTTGTTATTGTTTGTTTTCCTGTGCTTCGCTCAATAGGCCGTCGTGTTCCGAGTTATTGTTGGTATTTCATGTTCTTGTTGGTAACTCAGCGGTTGGCTTGCATCCAGGCTCGAAATGATGGCATCCTTCCATCCTCGGCTTCAAATGTAGGTAGCCCCTCCTTCCTTGATTCAATTTGTGGTTTTCTTTCCTCAGCTCCTAACCTGTTCGCCCCTTCGTCTATGTAGTTGGTCAAAAACTGTGGGTGGAAAGTTTGTCCTCTGCTCTGACTGCAATTCCTCAGCTAAATTAAATACAACTTCCATTATTTACTTCTTTTCAGGCTTTGTAATTTCGCTTCTATGACAATGTGATTCTAACGCCTGTGTGTTAATGGTTGTGCAGGTGTTGAGGGTTTGCGGTTGGAGGTCTTGGCAATGTATGTTTCAGTTTTGTCTGGTAGGCTCTGTTTCATGAATTTCCTTCACTCCTCATTATATTTTTAAATTAGGCCTTCTGTTCATGAGAGTCTGTCACCCTCGGTGCTTGTCAATTGACTCTCGCTACGAGTAGTGTCCTGTCACATTGGTGGTCTGGGCTTACACTATCTGGTGATTTCTTTGACTGTAATTTCCTGTGTATGAACGCAATTTTTTCAAAACCCACACCTACCGTTTGTCATCCACGGCTTTACGCTTGTCTGGGCTTTATCTTGCAGTGCTACTATGTATTGTTATAGACTTGTTTTTGCAATTTTTGAAAGAGAAGAACTTCAGGAAAGAAAAATGGGTTCGGCTTACCTGAATGTCATTTATGTAATTATGCCATCGTTCTTTTGGTTTACTCTGGATTCTCAGCCTCGACTACAATTATTGTTTTTCACTATGCTTTTGATGTTTCATACGAACATGCGAGAATGCCGTAGGTGCTCTGGTAATTTGTTTGACAGTCAACTTAAAAGAATAATGGAAATTTCGTCTGGCCTGTGGGTGCTTGGCCCATACTGGAACTTGTTTGTGTCACTCCTTTTTTGTCTTCGCTGTTTGCTTCAAAGGAAATGTAAGCCCTCATTCTAGCATCTACTCTTCTGTCTCGCTGTTAGGACTGGTTCTTTCTCTCAGGAAAAACAAAAAGAATTAAACACAATTGTCTGTGTACAGTAGGTTGTCTATTCAAATGCTCACCAATTAGAAAGCACAATAAAAATACAGTAGGACATATAGATGGACTGAATTGATTTCACTGTTATTGATATTATTTGAGTGTAAGAAGTGTTGAACCCTTTACATGACTTTCGTTGTTACATTTACATATTTCTTGTTCACAGTTAATGAAACTGTACAGTTACTTTTCAGTTGTAGACTTTATAGTTACATGGCTATTAATCATTCGATTCTATCCTTATGACAAGATTTTCCTTTTAGATACATTTGTCTTTTCCTTTTAGAATAACAGGACAATTATTAATCCATGGTTTATTAGAAACAGATAAGTAAATAACCCTAACCGTTCAAACTACCTTTGACTAATTTAGAGCTTAAGATAAAAATAAAAATCCTACCTCCTATTCTGACAAACTAACATAAAAGAGAAATAAAATGTTAACTCAACTTTTCAACCTGGTAGAGACCGACACTCGGTCATGGTGCCTGAGCTGGATGCTCCTACATCAGGCTCCTGGGCAAAAGAAAATCATGACTCTGGTCCATGAGCTCCTCAACTGAAGAACTCGTCTGCTCAATCTGCCTGGCATCAAGCCACGAACTGTCCTCAATAGGATGGTTCTTCCACTTGACCAGGTATTGCAGATACTCCTTCCACCGAGTTCGTTTGGCAACCTAAGTGTCAAGAATGCATTTGATCTCGGGAGGCTGAACGTAAGGCATCTCTCTCATCCAAGCTTCTCCTCCATCACGGGTATTCCGTGTAGGCTGCGTGGTTCTATCTTCTTCCTTTTCTTATGGGTTTGCCGTGTAGGGGAATAGGTCTGCTACATTAAAGATAGGTGAAATGCCTATTCCGGGTGGCAATTGTATCTCATAGGTGTTCGCCGAAAATTTCTGGAGGATTTTGCAAGGTCCTATCTTCTTTTACTTTAGCTTATTGTATGCACCCCTAGGGAAGCGTTCCTTGCACAAATGCACGAGGACTTCATCTCCCACGTTAAACTGTACTTCCCTTCTCTTCAAATCTGCTTGTTGTTTATACTTTACGTTGTTGTCCTACAATTTAATTTTTACCTGCTCATGCAAAACTCTCATCGTGTTAGCGAAATCTTCTCAATTTGCACTTCGCCTTTCTTACAGTCCAAGATCTCGCAACTCATGCAATCCGCGAGGATGGATGCCATACAGGATCTGAAATGGAATGAAGCCTGTGTTGCAATTAGGCGAGTCGTTATAAGCGAACTCTGCCTGTGCAAGCACTCGATCCCACATCAAAAAATTCTCTCCAATCAAGCTTCGTAGCAGGTTTCCTAGACTCCTGTTTACCACCTCTGTTTGTTCGTCGGTTTGCAGGTGATAAGCAAAGTTGTAACTCAGCTGTGTATCCATTTTCTTCCATAGGGTACGCCAAAAGTGCCCTGTAAACTTCACATCCCTGTCAGAAAGGATAGACTTAGGCAACCCATGTAACCTGAGAATCTCTATGAAAGCCAAGTGGGCCACATGAGTGGCATCACTGGTTTTCCTATAAGGGATGAAATGCGCCATCTTCGAAATCTGTCCACTACTAGCATCACCGAATCATAACCTCATTGTGTTTTAAGAAGACCCAAGACAAATTCTAAGCTGACTGAGTCCCATGGCCTGGCTGGAATATGTAACGGTGTGTACAGTCCCGTATTTTCACTATGACCCTTCGCCAACTGGCACACTTTACATCTAGTCACAAATCACTGTACATCCCTCCGCATCTTTAGCCAAAGTAGAAATGACTGAGCTACTCGAGTGTCTTGTCCATGCCGAAATGTCCAACCAGACTTCCACCATGCTTCTCCCGAATAATATTCTCTCTCATCGAGCAGTTAGGTATGCATAGTTGTTCTCCCTTAAATAGCAGTTTCTCTTGTAAGTTGTAGTCCAACCATGGACTGTTATCTCTCACCAAGGGATTCTGACATGCCTCATAGGCCTCTTTAAAATCTATATCAGTTTGGTATAAATCTCTTAAGTGCTCAAAATCTAGCACTTGCATGGTACACTCTTGTAGAAGTAAAGCTCTCCTAGTCAGTGCATCCACCACCTTGTTGGCTTGCCTGCTGATATGTTTCAACAAAAAGTTGAAATTCTACAAATACTCCACCCATTTGGTGTGTTTGTGGTTCATCTTGTGATATTGCATAACATACTGTAGTGTAGAATTATCTGAAAAAAGCACAAATTCGTTTCCTAGAAGATAATGCCTCCAGTGTTTTAATGTCTATATAACAGCATAGAACTCCTTGTCACATATTTTTGTCTGCTTTCATTTAGATTCTCACTAAAGAACACCACAGACTTATCCTCCTGGCTGAGTACAGCTCCAATAGCCATATCGCTAGCATCACAACAAACCTGAAAAAGCTTCTTGAAGTCTGGCAATCTCAGGATCAGCCTCTAAGTGATCTTCCTCTTTAATAGCTGGAAACTTCTCTCTGCTACAACCGTCCATCGAAAAGGCTGACTGGCCTTTTTAATGGTGTCCAACATAGGTGCAGAAATTTCGCTGAAATTCCCTATGAATTTCTAGTAAAAACTCGCTAGTCCATGAAAGCTACGTACCTCAAATAAAATTTTCAGAGATGGCCAATTAACTATCGCCGTAACCTTCTCTGGAACCATCTTCAGTTCATTTTCTGTTATTACAAAGCCCAAATAAATCAATTCCTTCTGCAAAAGAGTACATTTCTTCAAATTTATTAGCACTTTATTCTACTATAATTCTTCCAGCACTTTTCGAACTTGTTGAAGGTGCTCCTCCCTTGTCCTACTAAAAATTAGTATGTCATCCAGGTACACTATCACAAATTTTCTGATGTACTCCTTCAATATCTCATTCATTAACCTCATAAATGTATTGGGCGCATTGCTCAGTCCAAATGGCATGACCAACCATTCGTATAGTCCCTCATTCGTCTTAAAGGTTGTCTTCCATTCGTCCCCCTCTTGTATCTGGATCTGATGATACCCGCTCTTCAAGTCTATCTTAGAGAAATATGTTGCCCTACTTAAACAATCCATCATGTCATACATCCGTGGCAGTGGAAACCTGTATCAGATGGTGATTTTGCGGATGGCCCTCGAGTCTATGCACATCTGCCACTCTCATCCATTCTTGGGGGTGAGAACTGTTGGGACTGTGCAAGGGCTCAAAATTTCCCTTATCAATCCTTTGTGTAGTAGTTCTTACACCTGCTTCCTAATCTCTTCATTGTCCTTGGGGCTCATTCGGTATGCCGCTTTGTTCAGAAAACTGGCTCTGGGTATGAAGTCAACATGATGACTTATGCTCCTTTTTTGTGGTAACTTATCTGGCAAGTCATCCACCACTATATTCATTAAATTCCTGCAACATTTGCTGGATTTTTGTAGGTAAATCTGATACCTCTGTATGCAACAACACTATTTTTTCTCTCTTTACAACTGCATAATCCATCTCACCGTCCTCAACTTTTTCAGAAACTGTTTTCCACTAACCAACAATGCTCTTGTTTCACTTGTCACTATTGTCCCCTCCTCTTTGATGGGCACAAACATATGCTTGATTCCATCCTTGAGAAACTTATAACAGTTCGTCAATCCATCATGTACCACCTTCCTGTCGCACTGCAAAGGCTTGCCTAGCAATATGTGACATACATCCATCAGAATGATGTCACAAACAACTTTATCCTTATATCTACCTATTTGAAACTCCACCTCGCACTGTTCATCCACTAGCAATTGATGGAATTTTTGCAACCATGAGACTTTGTAAGGGGTGGGATGTTTCAAGCACTTCAATTCCAACTTTTCCAACATGTATGTGGACACCAAGTTATCTGTACTACCACTGTCAATAATTAACTTACAACACTTAACACGTGACTTACAAGTTGTTCTAAACAAAGCCTTCTGTTGTGTTTTTTCAGTGACCTACTTGGCTGGTTTTAACAACACCTTGTTCAGCACCAGGGCTTCCCTTGTCTCTGGAGCATTTTCTGCTACTTGAGGAGGTGTTGCTACTTCCTCTAGCTGTCCAACATATGCACCCCTCTGTCCAGCTTGATCTAGCTCTAGACATTCAAATGCTATGTGTCCCCATTTATGACACCTGTAACATTGATAACTGGCCCCTCCACCTCAGCCATTTCCCTTGCCTCATTGGGATGACCTATTGCCTCTCGCATTATCACCTGTGTCTATTGATCCGGAAGCTCTAGAACTACTGTCTTCCTCATTACTACTAGCAGTCCATCCTCTGCCATATGACTGGCCTTTTCCCCTACCAGCTCCTCGTCCTCTCCGGGCATTCTACCTTCTAGTAATTTTCTCTTCAACTTTCATCGCACTCTGATACACTTCTCGAGTGTTATTCAGAGATAAAATACTAATTTCATCTAAAATTTCTAGTCTTAAACCATTACGTATCTGGCTGTCCTTTCCACAATATCCTCCATATCTCCGGCTCTTAAGTTCACTCGATAGAACTCCTCCAAGTACTCCCTTACCGTCATTCCTTTTTGTTTCAGATTCTGCACTTGCCTGTGTAGTACAATTTGATAGTCTTTTGGTAGGAATTTGCCCTTGAACTTGGCCACCATCTTTGACCAGGGTTTAATCGACAACTTGTTCAATCTCTTTCTCTCCGTCTGGACACTATCCCACCACAGGGCTACGTGTCCCTTCAATTTCATCACAGCGAACCTAACTCTGTGGTCTTCGCTAACTTCCTCACACTCGAAATACTTATCCATATCGTTGATCCAATCCAATAGAACCTCTATGGACAAGCTACCATCATAGGTTGGGAGTTCTAGTTTGGGTTTGTTGCTTGCCACTAAAATAGACCTCAACAATCTCACTTCTAGGGTCTCGCCTTTCGGTCCATATGTTGCTGCTTCAGTTTCCTCTTTGTTGTCATCACCTACCTCCAGGTCTCTTCTTCTCCCTACCTCTACTACCTCCAAATGGGTAGTAAGAATTCTGATCTGCTCTCTGAGTCCTTCCTCCACTATCCTTCGAGCACCTCGACCACGACCTCCATTTCCTCTCTCCGTTTCATCAATCAATTCACCTCCTCTGATACCACTATGATGGGACCAACCCAACACTGTTCGGTCTTTAGGCAATTTAAATGATTGATTGGGTGATTATATGATTGGGTAGATATTATGGTTGTGATTACATGTGTGAGCATCAAACCATCAGATATTTTGGAGATGCATTAGGTAGCATTCAATTAAACAATTAAGTCCGTGTACTCGCCTCGGGTCACGTTTCTTGCTCCTTGCTATGCCAAAACTCTTTGTTCGTCGTTCACTTGCTCATTTTCGTTGGGCTTGCCGAGGGTTTTCTCCATCGTGCTCTATGGGTTTGAGTATGCAGCTTTGCTGCAAGTTCTAGGTGCACCTCTTGGTGACTTTTGTCCTGGTTCCTTTACGTTTGCGTTGTTGTTCTCTGGCCTGGCTTGTTGGGTAGTTCTGGTTTTTCCTGCCATCACCTGGGTAAGTGGTTCTATGTTATTGTTTGTTTTCCTGCTGTTGGCTCAATAGTTCGTCGTGTTCTGAGCTATGTGTTGGTATTTCATGTTCTTGTTGGAAAATCAGTGGTTGGTTTGCATCCAGGCTCGAAATGATGGTGTTCTTCCATCCTTGGCTTCAAATGCAAGTAGCCCTTCCTTCCTTGATTCAATTTGTGGTTTTCTTTCCTCAGATCCTAAGCTGTTTGCCCCTTCGTCTCCGTAGTTGGTCAAAAACCGTGGGTGGAAAGTTTGTCCTCAGCTCTCACTGCAATTCCTCAGGTAAATTAAATACAACTTCCATTATTTACTTTTTTTCACGCTCTCTAATTTCGCTTCTATGACAATGTGATTCTAAAAATTGTGTGTCGGTTGCTGTGCAGGTGTTGAGGGTTTGCAGTTGGGGGTCTTGGCAATGTATGTTTTGGTCTTGTCTAGTAGGCTCTGTTTCATGAATTTCCTTCACTCCTCATTCTGTTTTTAAATTAGGCCTTCTGGTCGTGAGGGTTTCTCACCCTAGGTGCTTGTCAATTGACTCTTGCTACAAGTAGCGTCCTGTCGCATTGGTAGTCTGGGCTTCAACTATCTGGTGATTTCTTTAACTATAATTTCCTATGTATGAACGCATTTTTTTTCAAAACCCTCACCTAAGGTTTGTCATCCACAGCTTTACGCTTGTCTGGGCTTTATCTTGCAGTCCTACTATGTATTGTTATAGACTTGTTTTTGCAATTTTTGAAAGAGAAGAACTTCAGGAAATAAAATTGGGTTCAGCTTACTTGAATGCCATTTATGTAATTATGTCGTCGTTCTTTTGGTTTACTCCGGATTCTTAGCCTAGACTGCAATTATTGTTTTTCGCTATGCTTGTGATGTTTCATATGAACATGCAAGAATGATGTAGGTGCTCTGGTAATTTGTTTGATAGTCAACGTAAAAGAATAATGGAAATTTTGTTTGGCCTGTGGGTGCTTGGGCCATATTGGAACTTGTTTGTGTCACTCCTTTTCTATCTTCATTGTTTGCTTCAAATGAAATGTAAGCCCTCGTTCTGGCATCTTCTCTTCTATCTCACTGTTAGGACTGGTTCTTTTTCTCAGGAAAAAGAATTAAACATCAATTGTCTGTGTACAATACGTTCTCTATTCAAATGCTCACTAATTAGAAAGAACAATAAAAATACAGTAGGACATACAGATGGATTGAATTGATTTCACTGTTTTTGATATTATTTGAGTGCAAGAAGTGTTGGACCCTTTACATGAATTTCGTTGTTACATTTATATGTTTCTTGTTCACACTTAATGAAACTATACAATTACTTTTCAGTTGTAGACTTTATAGTTACATGGCTATTAATCATTCGCTTCTATCCTTATGACAAGATTTTCCTTTTAGACACATTTGTCTTTTCCTTTTAGAATAACAGGACAATTATTAATCCATGGTTTATTAGAAAGAGACAAGTAAATAAACCTAACCAATCAAAATACCTTTGACTAATTTAGAGATTAAGATGAAAATAAAAATCCTACCTCCTATTTTAACAAACTAACATAAAAGACAAATAAAATGTTAACTCAACTTTTCAACCTGGCAGAGACCAACACCTGGTCATGGTGCCTAAGCTGGATTCTCCTACTTCACAAATTTTTAAGAGATATGAGGTGAAGACTTCAACCTTTGATAACACTGTCTTGTAAAGATTATTTTTTAGAGATATCTTCTAACTTATAGTGTTTAACGAATACAATTTGACCAACTTGTCATACATTTCTTTAGATGTGCCCAAATTTATCATATAAGGAAAGAGATGATCCTTAGTGGATTTAATGAGAATCCTTTTAGCTCTCACTTCTCCTTTCATATACTTGGCCAATTCTTGAAACTTATCTTTCTATGGTTCTACAACTTTGCATTGAACATGGTCAATGACTTCATTTTCTACAAGTATCAAATATATTTTTTATTCCATGCTTGAAAGTTTGTTTACCATCAAGCTTATTTCCTTCCTTACAAGTGTGATCTTCAAGGTGCCTTCTCCTTCACCTTAGCTTTGATACCATCTTGATAAATAAGCTACATTATATATAATATAAGAAATATAGTTATATTTCACTTAAGATTACTTATCATATCATCCAGTGTATGGATCATTTTCGAATATCATTATTATAATATAGATATTATCAAGAAACTTTTGTTTAGTCAAACGAAAACTTTTAATGTCTATTATATAAGATAAATAAATAAGAAATTCTCAATAATCCATTTTTATAAATCATTGTATGAAAAAGTTTTTGCTTTAAAGAAATAAAAAATCTAAATAAAAAAAATACATTAGTTATTTATTCAAATCAAAATAATTCAAGCATAAATATCATTTTACTCATACATCTAATTTGAAACCCAAGGAACAACCAATACCGGTTAGTGTTTTTTCTTAAATATGTTTTATTATCAATTTTTTCTCGCAAACTTACCTGAACTATATTTACTATTGAATTATCCGATCAACAACACCAAAACGAAAATTCACTATACCATAAGATTTAAAAAAAGATATATTAATAAAAGCTATCAACTCTAAAAGTGGGGGAAAAGTTACATAAAAACCCTAATTTAATGTACATGCTTTAAAGAGAAAATTGATTGTTTCCGTGCCATAATCATTTCTAATTTATTAAAAAAAATAATAATCATTTCAACCCTTCAAAAATAACTATAATTCAATATTCTAAAGATTTTAGCTGTTGACATTTTTTTTTTAAATTACAATAATATCTAAACTTAATATTATAGCTTAAAATATTTTTGACCTAGCAATATCTTCCCATATGCTCTTTTTTTCGCTTCTAAACACTTTGATGAATTGTCATTAAATCCTTTGAACGAAGGATTTAAAAATATAAAATCAATTTTATGTGACTTTCTATTTGACCTGGGGAATAAAATTTAACCAACATATATGGGCGAAAACATAATTCTATTTAACTCCTTACACGGATAGCACCACCAAATGTAGAATATGACCAAAACATTATGATATGTCACACTTCTAACATGATACGTTGTGGGTAACTTTTGTCAAATGGCAATGAATTAATATTCAACAATTTTATTAAGTATTGCTTAAAAGTATAAACTTTAAACACTTTTTAAACGTGATATACCATAATAATAAAAGGAAAAAAGGGTTGTGTTATGAAATCAGTTTAAGAAAAAGATAGAAAAGATAAATCAACACTTTAAAATTCAGCCTCTTCAAGAGGGCAACCTCTTTTACATTACATAAATGAACAATTCTTGGATAATACAAATGAAACGACCTCCTTTTTATGTATAGGAGCCTAAGGGGTCATAACATAATCAGAGTCGACATAACAATAATAATGTAAGGGCACAATAACAACAATAATGGGCTTCTATGGGGAAAAATAATAACAATATGGGCACTACATGGGTACATCAATATAATAAGTGGGTTGTACTAATAACAATAAGGGGTTACACTAGT
>APFE030184941.1:52421-91494 GCA_000404065.3 Pinus taeda
TTTATAGGGTCTATGTCGATGCTTGTCTAACAATCGGATCTCATTATGGACAATTTGATAGTTAATTTTAGAATTTTCGTTATAAGGAATTGAGTGTGCCCCCACAATGTATCAATTTAATGGTTGGTCTTTAAGTTGTCATTACAACAGGTCGAGTTCACCTACACCGCGTATCAATTTGATGGTCGATTTATAATTTTTTTTGGCAATGTATCGAGTTGTCTTAGGCTAAGATTTTAAAATCACTATATATTGTGCATTTAAAAAATAAATTAATCTTGAGTGTTCATCTTTTAAGTTTTTTGTCATAAATTTTTTTCATAATGTTATACTTGAAATATTTTGAAAACTTGAGAATTTTCTGTAGTCATAATCTTTGGTTTTAATTGAATGGTTGAAAAATTGTTAAGATTTTAAGTTTTTTTAAGTCATGATATTTTATCTTTAATGCTATGGTCAAAAACAATTGCAATTTGAAGGTTTTTTACAGTCAAGATATTTTATGTTTAACAACATGGATGGAAATAGTCAAAATTCAAGACATGATATTTTATCTTTAACATCATGTCCAAGAATTGTTGGAATTTTACAGTTTTTCAAATTCAGAATATTTTCTCTTAAACTCCATTGCTAAAAAATGTCAAAATTGTAACCCGATTTTTTGTTTTTTTACTCCAGAATAAACAATATTGTTAAGGGTGCTTTTTCATCTATTTTTTAAAAAAAAAGGTTTCTACTTCCGTTTAAAAAATTGTTGAAAATTTAACCGAAAAAAAAAAATCGTTCTGGAATAAACAATTTTCATTTTTGGGTTATTTTTCCTTGTTTTGTTTTGGGGTTTTTGGGCTCAAGTGCCCGTTTTGAGGTAATAGTTCCCATTTCATCCGTAACTATATTCTCTGTGACTTTATCTACTGTAGCATCATCCTAGTAATCTCTGATCTTTGTAAACTTCGAGTCCTATTCCATACCAATGTTTACATGCCTAGTTTTCAGTGGCACGATGATATCTGGATTCTCTATCTGCGACCCTTCAACTTTGTGGTGGCCTTCTACCTCTGGAATGTTAATATTCCTTGAATCCTCATCATCTCCTTCAATAGTCAGATTATAGCATTCTAGTGCATGATGCAGTTGGGTACTCCAATCTGGTTGAATTAATTCTAAAGGATCTTACGGTATCCTAAAGATTGCTACCTTAACCTGCTGTAGCACTTCGTCAATGATTTTGGACCCATCCTCAAAACTGAAGGTCATAAAAAATCCTTCTCTTAAGATGTCCCACTCTGCTGTACCATGGTGGAGCTCTGTTTCCAGGTATCAATTCATAGGAATGATGTCCAATGTGTGACAGAAAATATGCACCCACATTGGCTCTAGGTGTGTTCCATAAAACTTAGTCCACTTTGCAAAATGATCGCGCAGATCATTTTTGCCATCATATTTTTCAGTTAGCTGAACTTTCGGATGACCAAATTGCAATCTCATCATTCTTTTGTACTCACGCCATTCATCAAAAATGTCTTTATGCATACCCTACCACCATGTAGGCGTAGTGCCAAATCTAGTGCTTGGAAGCGATGCTTCTGAGGTACTTCTCTTCCAAATGCATCCAAAAATTTATCTACATCAGTGAAACAATCATAATAAGGGAAATTTCTTTCCTCCGTGATACATAACGCAACATTTTAGTCATCATATTATAGCACAATGTAGATAGTTCGTGTAATATATTTCTCTAGTGCTCCAATTCTTCCTCCGAATCTGAGGTGCAAGAGCTTCCGCGTCCCATGAAATTCGTCCATCAGTTGTTGGATTAACCCAACCTTGATCCCACATTCTTATCTTATAGATCTAATCCAAATCATCATCGCATTCCTCATAATCGCGGACAGGTTCAGTATAGCATGGTCCTTCTGCAAGGTCTAATGGTACTACCATGTACAATGATTTTTTTTCAAATGACATCGTTAGCTTCTTCAAATTAATTACCCGATTCATTTCGATAGCCCAATCAATTCCCAGGAGTGCGAAGTATGGATATTTTTCATCAACAATCTTTATTAGTTCAAAATTAGCCAACATGCTTACACCTTCTATATCTATGGTCGATGCATGCAACTCCCTATAGGGATAGTATTCTGTTGATTTTCCATTCTAAATTGAATTAGAGACCACTGTAACATAGGTCTCCCCATTCTCTCCCATGTCTATTTAGGTAGATCATTTGCATTCGATCCAAGATCCAAAATAACTTCCTCCATCTCATACTCTCTTATTTACATGGTAAGCCTCATCTAATGCCCTATTATTTTTTTTGTGTTTGTCTATATTTCTGACCACATAGTGTCCTTCAGGAGCACCTTCCTTACCAACACACTTATTTATTAGTTCTTGTAGCCCTTTTACAGCCTTCCTATCCCACAATAGCTTCATACAAGTATCCAAGAAAGTGTCAAGCATGGAGGGATCAACCTCTTTAGATAGTTTGTTTCCCTTTATCATCACTAATCATCATTCCGCTTCATAGCACAATATTCACATTGGGTTCCTCTTCACAGGGCTCGACCCTCATCATCTGTAAATTACAGGTAGCTTGTTGAGGCAGCTCCTTCTTCTCCTACATCTTAGCTATCATTATAGGGAATTCTTCTATCACGTGGTCAAACTAAGTACACTATCAGCATGATGGGCATGCCTGGTTCATACACTCCTGCGTGTAGTGTCCTAACACTCTGCAACTATAGACTATAACTTGCCCCTGACCTCTACCAGGTCCTCCTCCTCCTTAGCCTCGCCCGTGCCCCTAATATCCTCCGTGCGCTTCCTGAGCGCCTTGATCAAGAGGCTGAGTTTCTGTTTGAATTTGATACACAAGCATTTTTTCCATCATTAATTCATAGCTATGACAACTACGCTCATCGTGACCCATGATTTACAGAAATTATGGAATAAATGTTGTGATGTCTGTACAAATTTTTGCAGAAAGTGACAATTGTCCATTACATGTTTTCCAGCTACCTGACAGAGGGTACACCACAATGTGGGCATTGTAATTGGTCCCACAGGAGCCTCTTGTCTTAGGGGGATTAGCCCTCCTTGTGTAATATAATTCACAAGAACAGGGAAATGATCTTTATCATGCGCCTGGCTTTTAAATTCTAGGCACCAAACTTCTTTGTACTCCTCTACCTGAGCAAATTTTTCCTTCTTCAAGCTTAGCGACTCCAAGTATAGGTTCTAAAACGCTGCATGAGCCTGCTCAACTCCCAAACAAACATCCTAGACAGGTGTCTCATATTATCTCATCTCGATCTCTAGTGCTTCTGCCTCAGTCCCTATCTTTTGCTGCGATAAAGCAACCCTTAGGTGGTGAAGGAGTGAGGCTACAAACCATTCACAGTGTTGGTTATCCGTAAGATTCATGTTAGCTTCACATATCTATCACTTCATTTTGTGATCCAACTCCTAGGGTGTTTCGTCGGGGCTCATCATGATTTTCTTGAATCCATTGACTAATTGTGATTCAAATTTCGTACTACCAAATTGCTTATTCAGAGGAGTCTGAGTATTTGCTAATGATGCCAATGGGTTATCGGTGCAGCACTTAATATACCATGTTAATGTGATATCTTGTAAAGAAGTATCCAACTGTGCCTTCTTTATATGACCATCTATAATATTCTGTGTCATCCATAAAACGTTTGCAATGAACCAAAACTAATCTGGGTCCTCACTTCCTAAGCCCTTGGAAATGGGCAACTTCATGGTATTTTACATATTAAATGGTAGCAGAGGTGGTTGTGGTGTGGGTGAAGATGAATGTTGTGGAGGTGAAGGTGGAGGTGGTGTGGGTGGATGAGGTATTCGCAGAAAACCTGTTTTATCAACTATACAGTGCTTCATAGTGAGGCCCATACCACTCCCTCATTGTCACTCAAAGGAGGTTCTATTAATGGGTTGTATTTGGGACCTGCTCTCTCCTGATTTCTAAAGAATCGTCCACTTTGCATAGATCCAAACATCAAGTCATTGGTATAACCCGTTTTTCAAACAAGATCATTTTAATCCAAGTATTCAAATATTTCAAATACTTACTTCACGGTATTTTGAAAAAGCGTCACTCTACTTCACTATAGCTGACTGAGGTATCGACCACAAATTGTGTCACAAATGCTCTTATGACTGGATCAAGCCAGTGATCGACAATGCGCGTGATATTATCTTCAGATGCTTCCAATATTCGCACTAGCTCCAGGGTTCACAATATTGGACTGTCAAGACTCCACCTTCCTTGGCTGTGTGCCAATTTAGTGATTCACTCATATAGTTCGATCGGGAAGGTGAAGAAGAAAATTTCATGTATTTCTATGTATAGATACTTGTCCAACCACTGTTCTTTTGTTAGGCGTGGATTTTTGTTTTCTTGCGTCATGAATTCATGGATCTTTGTGTCCAACCACTTCTTAATTTCTTTCTTTGTCATATTCCAGTGGTGTGACATCACACATCTCTTTATGTAGATCCTGGTCTCGTAAGAGAACCATTTGTTGGCTTAGTTGGTCCTGACCCAGGTTCAGAGTTAGTTGCACCAACCAAATCCCTACACTACTTGCCCTTTCGGCATCAATCCGTAGAGTGCACACTAAAGTCTCATCGGAAGCAATATGGGGGGATGACGAAACCAAGTTTCCACACCCAGAGATTAGCTTGATGTGGTTTTATGCCCTAAATCTTCCTTCGCCTAGATCGATAAGCCCTTATGGCTTATTTATGGAACTCCCTTTAGTCAGCCTCTAAACCTTCACGAATGTCTATGATTGTCGTTCATAGACCATAAATAGGTGAGTAAACTACTTACGCGTGTCAAAGATTACTCTTAACCTGGTAATTACTCGGAATTACTTAAGTGTTTGATTACTTCAACATGCAACAAGACAATCTTCATGTAAATAGTTAACATTGATTGCGTTCATATAACAATATAAATCAAGAAAAGTCATTCATCAATACAATATTATTTCATAAACCCATCGTCCATCACAACATAAAGTGCATTCGTTCATAACAGAAGTAAATGGATGAAACACAAGAACTTCTATAATAATCTTCATTATTGATAATCAGTACATCTTATAGACTACCTCCCTGCGCACTCAGCTATAGGAGTCCGTGCACTCAGCTGTAGACTCTACTCTAGGCATATGCACACACAACTATAGAGCCTTCCTTCTACTCTAAGACTTCTATGATATTTCCTTCTATTGACCCATTATGTTCATCTTCATGTTCTATTCTTTCCTTAGACTCTCCAACACACACTTATTTATATGATCCCATCCTCAAAAATCCGACTCAACTTACATAAATAAGGGTAAAACCATTTATGACTCATTAACTATGTACATGCTTTGCGATCACAATTTGCAGAGATTTTATATTTTGTACATTAAAACTTGGGCTTTTTGCCCCAAAATTGACTCAGGGGACCCCATCCCGACAATCCTTCATAAAAGAATGATAATCAATCTACATTTTACGGATGTCAAAACATGTTGAAACATTTAATAGGATGTTGCATGCAAACCTATAACATGCAAGACACACATAACTTTCTTCTCTCTCCTAATGTGAGATAGATGAGTTTCCAACAGGTACTAAGTCAACCCTCTAAAAGCTATCCACAAATTGTCTTTCAACTATACACAACGAACTCGATGAAAATCACTACTTAGATTTGTACTAGGGCCAAATTAGGCATTTTACTGTCCCAAAAATCTCGGTCTTCACCACATAATAGACTCTGATTTCAACTCTAAATGGGCTCAGATATTATCACAAACAAGGCTTGAACTTCACCCTCAAAATGGGCTTAGAATTCATCACAAAACATGCTTGGACTTTATGTTGGATAAGCTCATATTTCAAAAATTCCATAGAGATGGTGTTCCACTAAGAGCTTGTTCATGTATTGACCTAGTCACCACAAGGTTTCATAGGGTCTTAGAAACATGATTGAGCCTTGTTTGGTGTAACTAGAAAAATGTGAGACTAAATAAAATGTAATGATTTCTATCATAAAAATTGTTCAAACTATGAAATTCTATTTTTATAGCTAGACCATCCATTAGAATATGACAAAATATAATATCAATAGGGTGGAATAATTTTGTTTTTACATAATTATCTAACTTAATAATTTCGTTCATATTCATAGTTTCTTATTAGAGTACACTACTACACTAAAACATTATTTTAAAATGAAATTATCGTACTAAAATTATAGTGACTATTTTAATAGTCTTAATTAAAACAAAAGAACCTTGACTATTCTAATTGTTTTCTGTCTTAATTAACACAAAATAAAAAATAAATTATGGCAAGACTTTATAGCATGTTGAAAATCCCAAGTCAAAAAGAGAATGTGTGGGAATGTTCAATTTCCTTCATTTGGGGAAGCCCTTGGTGATGGAAAGTTCCACATCATGAGTGATACCAGCAATATAACATCCTTAACTCCATCTATGATATGCGAATATCGATAGGCAACATTTGGTCTCCATTGGAGCATCCCCTCCATGTTGAGATTGATTCCCAGATAGATAATCATATTCTACAATGACACAGGTAACAATAAATGCAACAACTAAATTTTTACCAACAGAGGTATGGGAAAAGACAACAAGCATACATAGCAAGGATAGGGGCAGACATGGTAAGAATACCCAGATAGAGAAGATGTGACAAGCATACCTAGATAGAGAATACACATAGGAAAAGGCAATGGCAAGCATACCCATCAGATACAAGGGAAGACGCGGAAAGCCTACCCATATAGAGAATAGACATGGGAAATAAAATGGCTAGGGCATGCAAAATTACTCAAGCCTGTGCATTCTTGTCAGTTTTGAAATTAACACTTCAGGGCTTCCATTGCCATGGGAAATGAGGGGTTGTTTTTAATTTTTTGGAAGTTTGAATCTGGTTGAAGAAACCCAATTTAAGAATTTTGCAGATCTGGATCTGAGCTGAAGTGTTGTGTAGAGTGGCCAAGAAATCATCAGAACACCCATTGCGGCCTTCCATCCATAGTGGGAGAGAAATCCAGCAGTGAAACCAAGTTGTGGAAAGATGTGCCAAAATGCTCAATTGAAACACTTCCACACCTCTTCTCTTCTTTGGAATTGCCACAGTATTGTGTATGTTCCATCTTTTGGCCCACTTTCATATAAAACTCTATTTTTTTGACCTATATTATAGTTAGCAGGTTATTAATTCTCATGTATCTTGTTTTTTTTCTACTCAGGCTAATGTTCGCTAGAGTAGGGTAGTTTTGAGAGTCTTAAAAACTCAGAGACAAGCTTGGGGATTCCTTACCCATCACCAAAGCCTATGCAAGCTATTGGTATTCCTTGTAATGGTGAAAATTGGCTAATAATGAAGGTCAAATATAAAATATAAGTAGTCCCCTTTCATAGCCACTTTCCAAAGCTTCATTATTGAAGGTCACAAGTGCTAAGGGGATTCTCAGTCCTCCTTCTTGTCCATCCTCTCCCCCTTCAGAGTGGTGGGAGGATATGGTCTAAGGGATTGAATTCATGACACATGAGGAAACTGAGATGAAAGCCTCAGGTGGAAGCAAAGGGCTACTATTTGCACAATACATTAGAGTTTCTGAAAATGCTCCACAAACTCTACCTCTAGCACTTAGAAGGTGTTGGTGATGATGATCCATCTTTTCCTGTTGTGCTCTCTCTGTAGGAAGCAGAACAGATGAATCAACCTATTAGTAAAGAAACAGAATATGAGGTGTGTCTAAAGGATTGGTGCTCAGAGTTTTACCTTGTGTATAAACACACATAATTATTGAAAATGATTTGTTCCTGTAGGAACAGAGATCCAGAACAAATGTAGAAATATTTCGGTACCTAGTCCTCAAATGGGAGTTTGCCATTTTGATTGGGCTATTCATTGGCCTCATTGTACCCATTGAGAACTTGGCAACACCAAACATTGCTGACTTGGAATTCCATCTTTCGTCTCAATTGATATTGCAGAATCAGTATAGAATATAGTATGAATTCTCTTTACATTTATAACATAAATTTCCTTCCCTATTTGTTCTCAATTCAGAGCATTGGGATTAGTTACTAGTATAGAGAATGAGTATTTTGAACTCCAAGGAATAAATGGGTAATGGAAAGTCTAGACTTAAATCAAGAGATTATGACAGTGAACAACACTATAATTTCAATTGTGTGGTATAAATTCTATAATACAAGTAAATTTTAATTGTTGTTGTGTAATGGAATCTCTATTGTGAAATTGTATTGAAGGTGTCAAGTATTGGACTTCATCAATAAACAAACAATATGTTGAATGTGTCAAATCTTTGCCATAGGTTTAAATTCTCAGACGATAACAATAACCTTATTGGAGGTGTTTGACAAGTTACACACCCACCAATAACCCACAAAATTCATGAATTCCCTTTTCAAATGAATCAATAGTGATGTTCATGTCCGATATCTTTAATTTTCAAACAAATGTATAGATTACAAGAGTTGCCATTATTAACACGATACCCATTTGAAGATGATTTCTCTTGTCATTGAATTTGATATTGATGTAATATTGTGTATTATCAGCTTACTCTCTTAGAATTGATATCTTGTGAAGTGTATTAACCATCTAGATAAAGTATGCCACTAAATTAACTTATGTAGTTAATGTTAGATAAGGAGTATCTGGTTTAATTTGAGACATTCATCATGATGTTCTTGCCACTACAAGCATGATCATCAAGAGGCTTAGACATTTTTAAGTAGCTTGGAGATTATCCATCTCCTTTACGATCATGGTGGATATAAGGGTTCATGTTATATATAAGGACAAGTATGAGGACTAATCGAAATTATCCCTTTCCTTGAAAGTGTTCTCTGACGTTTTGGGATATATTTGAGTTCTCTACATTTTTATCGAAGTTATCATTCTCATTATCTTTAGAAAAGTAGAACACTAATAACTCTAGTGAAGAGGGATTATGTATTACAGGTGGGGTGAGAATTTACTACTCTAGGTCTGCTAAATTCTTATTAACATGTTCTTTTCTTAGGAAAGTCACTTTAATGATCTACATCAACCCATGAATTAGTCTCAAATACATCATCTCATTGATAGTAATTGAGGAAATAACATAAACATTAAATGAGGAATACAAGCCAAGACAATAGAACACAAGGATACGAGGTTAAGGAATCCCTTTCTAAAATGCTGCTTAGTTTTTGTTATTGTTTGTGGAGGTTGCACACAGAGGCTTCCCTTTTTTGTATAAAACCTCTGTCATTAAGTTTTATTAATAGTCAGAGGAATTTCTTATGTCAAACAAAACTATTGAAATCCCCACTTTCCAATGTATTCAATCATTCTTGAATTGGATATGTCAATCAAAAGTTATGAATTCATACATGATATGACTCCTTCAAATTTATACCAAATCCTATGAAAGAATTCCATGTAAAATCTTGGTACCTTTTATTTTCAATAGATGTGGTCTAACCAGACTTGTAGCTTCCAGTCAAAAGACAACTATCATTTTCAACCCTCATTCAATACTTGTTTTAGAGTTAAACTTGTACAAAATACAAATCGTTTATCTCTATACCAAATCCATTGAAATTATGCCCGTCAAATCTTTAAATATATGAGTTTCAATAGACTCTACTCTAACCAAACATGGACTTGCAAGCCAAAGTTCTATGTTACATATTAGACACTAATAGTTAAGGGTCCTCATTTGTGAGTATTGTAGGTTGCTCAAATATTAACATGAACTTTATTTTGTATTACTATAATGATACATGCATATATAAAATACTAAAAGGGATGCTTATAGATGATATAGAAGATAATTATTAGCAATATTATTCATGACAAAATATAGTTGATAGATATGACTATTTCTAAATGGTTGTCAATGCCATATAAAATTACTTCACAAAACACAACTCATAGACTTAATATTGATTATATAAGATAAGGAATAGAGGATGGGTGTGCTTTATCTTGGAATCATGGAAACAAAAAATAAGACTGCATTTTATTTTGGAATCATAGCAACAACAAATCTAAAGCATCTTGTAGCTATGAAAATTCGACGTTGAGCCTAAGTGTTGAATGTAAGAGAAATTTTTATAAAGCTTATCAAATCCTATCAGCTTCACACTGCATAAGAGTATTTATGATGTGAAGAATTCAGGTCTTCTTACTTGTAGAATATAGCCTGTGGTACTAATTCATGGGCTATTAATGTAGGATAAG
Source organism: Pinus taeda (assembly GCA_000404065.3). Classification (NCBI taxonomy): domain Eukaryota; kingdom Viridiplantae; phylum Streptophyta; class Pinopsida; order Pinales; family Pinaceae; genus Pinus; species Pinus taeda. The sequence goes on from APFE030184941.1 coordinate 62,742, forward strand.
AGCCCGTCAATGTCACAGTGCCCATGAGTATTAATACCATGCAGAATATGGGTCTCCTTATTTCTAGGGTATAGAATGTGTTGCTAATTCCTGAATGCTTAATGTACTCTTTCATGAAGGTGATTTCTTTATAATGCAGTTCAAATGCTTACAAGAAGTAATATTGGAGAACAAATTCTTGGAATATTCACTTGAGTCATTATCACTGTTAGGGAAAACTAATTATCTTCAAGAAAGAAATAATATATGTCCATTGTATCATAGAGAAATTGTAAAATTCTTTATTAATGATTATAAGCCTGGGACACATCTTCCAAGTGGCAATGACCCAACTATTTACAAGTCTACTTCTAGGGCTCTCTCATTTATGCTACCCATTTCCTCTAGCATTTTTGTCAGCTTCAAAACAAGAGTACCTAAAGGTGATGGCAACATCATGGCTAGTTCCAAATGCATCAGAGAATAATAGTGGTAGTAGATAGTTGGAATGTCACCATTTTCTAATAAAAAATAGATCAAATATTCTTATTATAAATATCAAATGATTAGTAGATAGAGAGACTACAATAATTGACATTCAAAATTGACTTGCTGGTGTAGAGATCCAACAATACAACACTTATATAAATAGATGGGTGAAAATGCAAAGCTGATGACAAACTGTTATAGAAGCTTGATCAAGTTAGGGTTACATTTAGTCCACCACAGTCTCCCTTAACAAGATCAAAACGCCTCCTTTTGACTGATTCAATCTCAGTGATAACACATGTTACTCTTTGTTTCCCTTCACGTCCTTTCTCAATACTATTATAGGTCTTCACAATGATCCTACAACAATTTGATTGCTACAATAAGGAAGATCGATCTTCTAACCAAAGAAAATACCCCTAATCACTATACTTCTCCTTGGAGTGACTACAGAAAGGGTATGTGAGCCTACCTAGCATTCTCAACCCACTCAAACAGTCCCTCCACTTGACATATATGGTTTTGGAATCCCTTTCTAAAATTCTACTTAGTTTTTGCTAGTGCTTGTAGAGGTTGCACACACATTCTACCCTTTTTTGTATAAAACCTATGTCATTACGTTTTATTAATAGTTAGAGGAACTTTTTATGACAATAGAAAAATATTAAAATCCTCACTTTCCAGTGTATTCAATCTTGCTTGAATTGGATCTGTCAATCAAAAGTTCCAAATCCATACATGATATGACTCCTTCAAATATATGCCAAACCCTATGAAATAATCCCATGTAAAATCTTGTGAGCTTTTCTTTTCAATAGATCTGGTCTAACCAAACTTATATATTCCAGTCGAAAGACAACTATCATTTTCAACCCTCATTCAACACTTGTTTTAGAGCCAAACTTGTACAAACTACAACTCATTTGGCTATATACTAAATCCTTTGAAATTATATCCATTGAATCTTTGAATATATGAATTTCAACACACTATGGTCCAATCAAACATGGACTTGCAAGGCAAAGTTGTATGTTACGTGCTAGAAACTATTAGCTGAGTGTCATGATTTGTGAGTATTATAGGTTGTTCAAATATTAACATGAAATTAATTTTTCATTACTATAATGATATATGAATATATAAAATACTAAACATGATGATTATAGATGATATAGAAGATAATTATTAGCAATAGTATTCATGACAAAATATAGTTGATAGATATGACTATTCCTAAATGGGTGTTAATGCCATATAAAATTACTTCAAAAAAAAAATTCATAGACTTAATATTGATTATAGAAAATAAGGAATAGAAGATGGGTGTGCTTTATTTTGGAATCAAGGAAACAACAAATAAAAGTGCATTTTATTTTGGAATCATAGCAACAACAAATCTGGAGCCTCTTGTAGCTATGAAAACATGAGGTTGAGCCTAAATGTTGAACAACATAGAAATTGTCATCAAGATGATAAAGGCCTATCCACTTCACACTTCATAAGAGTGATGCAACCATATGGCTGCTGCAGTCCAAATACCTTATCGAAAGCATTTTTCAAATGTGTTAGGCTTTAAAATCTTCGGCAACACCCTTTTTCGGATACACCAGAATACACAGAAAAACCAAAGAAAACCCCGCTCCAAACGCTTTATCCAAATCTCAAATTTTATACATCCGTGACCATAATTATCAGTGGATGCATCTTTTGGTCCATCGCCTTTCCACTATCATTATATATCTCCGATCTCTGATCAACTGATATTCACCATCCAACTCTTCCCTGATCTAATGGTCAACATTCACTCCAAACATTTAAACTGACACGTCAATACTCCACCATCGATCTGCGCGTAGTGGATATGATGGTCCACCTCTATTTCCAGTGGACAATTAACAAGGGAATTAACCACCCGATAAAGTGGTTTCCCTATTCAACCTCATGCTACATTTCAAACGTTTAATGGGATTAGGCGACTACCCTTCAATACAGCTTACGGCCTTTTGCTTACTGAAAAACGACTTCTACTAATGTGAAACCACTTTTGCGATCCAATGGTTGTAATTTATTCACGATCCAATGGCCATGATTGAATCACAAAATCGCAAGTCCACTTTCCAAGCTCCTTCCACTTCAACGCGCCGATCCAATCATTCTTATGGACCCAATAAGGGTATAGGTTCCCGTCGATCAAATTTCAATTCTGGATTTCGGATCCAACTGTGTTTTGTGCTAAATCTTACTGTAAGATATGCTTGGGGGGTCAAAACCATATAAATAAACATTGCTGATCCGATATCGGTGATCCAACGGTCAAGATTAAAGAAACATCAAACACTAAGATTTATATAAAAAGCCTCTGACTTCTATAAATTTTGTGATTTAGGCATGGTACATAGAAAAAAAAAGGAATAACCACTCACCCAAATACAAAGGAAACAAAAGCACAACGAGGGTTTTTGTAGGCTAGATAATTGATCACACACAATATAGTTCACTCATAATAAAATAATTATAGAGTCTCAACCTTGGTCCGATTATACACATAAAATACCTCTATTTCGAATATAATCCAAACATTATTCTTGCTCTCGCTCCACTCAATCCTCTCCTGAATCCTTCCTCTCTGGCCTGATTCTTCAAATTAATGGCCTCTGTTCCTAATTTGCCTGTAGGCTTACAATTCCATTGTGAGTCATATCTCCCTGTCTCTTCCCATTTAGAAAAGAAAGGGAAACACATATATGCTCCATCTAACCATCTCCTTCCACAAATGAAGGACTTCATAATATTTTTAGAAAAATCACATCCTAATCTAACTAATCAAACTAACTAGTTGGCTTGATCTTGACGTAGGGAGGATCACTTGCCACCTATTCCCAATTCTGTTTAGAATTAGGCAACAATTAGCCATTTTCATACTTTGCAATTAATAATTTTAACTAACCAATTCTTCCTCCAAACTCCCATTAGCCACAACATGTGACCACACTATCACATTGCTGGCTAGGCCTAGATGCTCCTACATTAGACTCCCAAGCTCAAAAATAATCATGATCTCCTGATCATGTGCTTCTGCTCTGTGTCCTCTTGGATCCCATACTTTGTTCAGTGTTCTATCCTTGGTTACTGTTATTGTTTTTTTTCCTTCATGTCTCCATACTTTATACGACAGTGCCCGACTAGCTATGCTCTCACTGTTTGATACTGTCTCTTCCATATATCTTATTGCTTTTTTCTCATCATCACAATTTATGTTAGTCTTCCACACTTTAATTTCCAGTTTACCATTACCTTCACCTGTACCATTCTTTCCAGCCAATATTCCTTTCTCCTTTTGTCCTTTATATATTCTATTGGAATGTTGTTGTATGAGTCTCCACAACTCATCAATTTCTTTGTCCACTTCACTTCTTAGATGATGTATACTATTACCCTACAGCTGGATGTGTTCTTGCATAAGAACATCATAATCCATGTGTCAATGCCTTCTCCATTAATCCCTAGCAATAATTCCAGTTCCTTCTTCTGGTTTCTCATTCATGGCTTCATCACTTCTTACTTCAATTTCTAGTATACCTGCAATTCCACAAATTTCTTGTAAACTAAGAATTCTTGCTGCTTGCTTAGGTACTTGGAATATCTCTTCTTCTAGTAACTTAATTTCTGCACACCTAATTATTATGGCATCATATTTCTCTTCTTCTAAAATGTCATCTTCAACCTCTTCTTCATCAATAACTCTTTTTGGTACAATAGTAATCATGTTACTATCATCTCTTGAACTCATCTCTAGCTCAATAGTTCCATACTGTAGATTCAACATCATTCCATCTTTCTGAGACATTCTGATCTCACCCTTCCTTACTTTGATATGATCTTCAGAATCAATTCCTTGTTTCAAATTCACTTCACATTGTCTTGTTCATGCATATAAATCTTCACCATAATCAATCAATTCATTAAACCCAAATTATTTACCCTGTTTCCTCATTATGCCAACATTTCTGACAACTTCTTCATTCTTATTCAGTTCTGGTTGTGTAGTCTGATCACTTATTCCTTGGTTTTCTTGCCTCTCCTCCAAAAGACTAGATTCATGCCACAAATTTGTCATCTCATTTGGAATTTCCCCAAGAGCTCTGCACGATCTTCACTAACTCCATTGTCTGCAACATATCTCTCTAGTCCTTCTTTACTCTAGCTTTCTTCAAGGTCAATAATCTTCACTCACTATTTAACATCTACAAAGTCTTCTATATCAACCTTTAGTAGTTTCTTTCCTTTGGCTTCAGTACTCAATATTTGTCCAATATATACACAATTCGCTACAACTATGCTTAATAGCTGCTCTTCCCTCTGCATCACAATATTATGTGAATTTCCTTCTTCTAACTTCTGAAAAATCATATCTTGGCTTTTCATTTCCCTTATGAAAACCTTAGACAATTGCCTTCCTTCAGTGTATCCTACATTTGCACACAAAATATTAGTTTCAAAACTATGAAACACCAAGATCTCCTCAAATAATTTCACCAACAACTCTTCGATTTGACTCCCACTTCCTAAATACACCATAATATTATTCATTTGGTTTGTATTAGCTTCATCAATTTTCCTGATAAAACTCTTTGTTCCATATCTATATGAATGGATCTCTTCCTTTCCAAACACTTCTTGGATCTCAATAATTCCTTTGCCATCCTCCTTATGACTTATCTTTTGGATTTTGTCTGACTGGACATCTTACCTCACTTGACTGTAACTTTCCTCCTTATTCTTCATATGATTGTGTGTAGTCATCTTTTCACCTATTGATATGATAGTTTCCAATAAATGCTTGTTTTCCCTCAAGTTTACATAACCTGCAAACAAACAATAATTATCAGTTTTCAAAATACAAGACCTTTCATCCTCTTTTGATGCTTCAAGCACCAATCTTCCATCATAGATCTTTTTTATTTTAGTAGATCCTCTTTTCTGTGACTCCATTTCTTTGAGTCTCTCCTTTTCTAACAAATCAAAATGAATTTGTTCAAGTTCCCTAAACTCGCTTATCAGCTTGTCATTCCACCTCTATTATAGTAGCTTCCGTTGGACCCATTTCTTCATTCTCCATATGTATCTTCACTCCTCATTTGTCTTCCTTTGTATACCTTTTGTTATTATATTTACTTCTGTTCTCATTACTGCCAGACTAATCTCCTATTCTTCATCTTGTTGCAATTTGCTATACTTTTCCAATCTAATGCATTCCTCAAATTCACTCCCATGTAGCTGATGACCTCTTTTAAATTGTTGGTTTCTTCCATATTCATCCTGTTGGATTAATACTTCTATCTTGTTCATGTCTCTAAGGACATGACTTCCTTGCTACTCTTGATCTTCCATTTCACCTTCAAATAATCTCTACTCAATTTATCTGATTTCAGTGTCATATTTATGAATGTTGTCTTCCATACCCGCAATCGCATCATTAAATGAATATTCTAAACATTTACTTAACTCTATAAATGTTTGAGACATTTCATCCTTATCATGCATACTAACCACAATCTCTTCTTTATTAGGTTATGAAAGCTTCGGTTCTCCTTCATGTTCCTTGAGCAATCTTTCCAAGAATTCTAATTCCATGTGAAATCTCTCCAGCAGTTCATCACAAATTCCATTCTTATCTTCATTCTTTTTCTGGCAATCCTCCTGAGTTACCCTGTTTTCTTCTTCCTCTAAAAGGCATCCTCCATCATACTTCACCTCGATATCTTGATTCCTATTTGTAATAGTTTCACGAGACAGTCCATCATCCTTTGCATATCTTGCAAACATCCACAAACTATGAGAATTAAAATCACAAGGCTTCATTGCATCATCTACTTCCCTTGTCATCATATCTTCGAATTATTCTGAACTATGCCAATACTCCATGAGATCTTCAGGTGATCTCCCATTATCCTCTTCACCCAATGTTTCACCTTGTTCTGGTCTACAAATGGAAACTTCCATTTCTGCTTCTGATTCTCCGAGGTTTTATATCAACCACTTTACCTATCTTTGTTGTAGCCTTCTATACAACTTTGGCCACTTCACTGGCTTCTTATTCAGGACCCAACCTTGTCTTTGGTTCTCCTCTAGCAACATTACTAACGCATCAAGTTCTTCTCTTATCTCAGCCATTTCCTTGTCAATCTCTACTTGACTCATTTGTTTCCTATGGATTGTTTGAGCACCCTTCTCCTTCATCTTGTAGCCTTCTTCCGAACCTTCCATATTGCTTTCCATAGCCATATTCTCTTATATGTGAGCTCCTACACCTGCAACTAATCAACTTCCTTCTAAGTTGATCTTCTCTCCAACCTTCTCCTCTTTCTGGTCTCCAAGTCCTCCTTCTTTAGAACTTGCATTGAGAAATCTTTCTCTCTCTCTGGTTGCTCCACTTACTTCTCTTAAGGACTCCCCTATCCCTATCTATTCCAAGCCTCAGCTGGAAGGAGGTTTTGCTGCAATCTCTAAGAACTTCGCAAAATTTCATCTACAGTCTTAGTGCTATAGTCCTATACCCAACATTTCCATTCATTCAACCGTTGCAACTTTCATACCTTTGTAATCATAACCTTCATAAGCAAGACATCCTTGCTCTGATACCAAAAATGACACAACCATATGGTTGCCACAGTTCAAATACCTTATCGGAAGCATTTTTCAAATGCGTTAGGCATTAAAATCCAGGGAAACACTTTTTATCGGATACAATGGAATACACGGAAAAACCAAAGAAAACTCTGCTCTGAATACTTTATCTAGATCTAAAATTTTATACATCTGTGACCATAATTATTGGCGGATCCATCTTTTGGTCCATCACCTTTCCGCTATCATTCTATATCTACGATCTCCAATCGGCTGATCTTCATCGTCCAATTCTTCCCCAATCTCACAGTCAGCATTCACTTTTAAACTGACATGTGAATCCTCCACCATCGATCTACATGTAGTAGATCCGATGGTCCACATCTATTTCTGGAAGATAATTAACACAGTAATTAACCACCTGATAAAGCAGTTTCCCTATTCAACCTCGTGCTATGTGTCAAAAATTTAATGGGATTCGGTGACTACCCTTCAATATAGCTTACAACCTTTTGCGATCCTACGGTTGTAATTTATTCACGATCCAATGGCTACGATTCAATCGCATAATTGCAAGTCCACTTTCCAAGCTCCTTCTACTTCAATGCGCTGATCTGATCATTCTTACAGACCAGATAAGGGTATAGGTTCTTGTCGATAAAATTTTAAGTCCAGATTTTGGATCCGACTATGCTTTGTGCTAAATCTTAGTGTAAATTACATTTACATTCACAGGGTCAAAACCATATAAATAAACTTCACTAATTCGATATTGGTGATCCAACGATCAGGATTAAAGTAGCATCAAACACTAAGATTTATATAAAAAGCCTCTGATTTCTATCAATTCTGTGATTTAGGCATGAAACATAAAAAAACAAAGGAACAAACACTTCCCCGAATACAAAGGAAACAAAAGCACAACGAGGGTTTATACAGGCTTGATAATTGATCACACACACAATATCATTAACTCACGATAAAATAATTACAGAGTCTTGGCCTTCATTCGATTATACAAATAAAAGACCTCTGTTTCAAATACAATCCAAACACTATTCTTGCTCTCGCTCCACTCAATCCTCTCCTGAATCCTTCCTTTCTGGCCTGATTCTTCAAATTAGTGGCCTCTCTTCCTAATTTACTCTTAGACTTAGAATTCCATCATGAATCATATCTCCTTGTCTCTCCCAATTCAGAAAATAAAGGAAAAAACATATATTCTCTATCTAACCATCTCCTTCCACGAATGAAGGACTTCACAATATTTTTAGAAAAATCTCATCCTACTCTAACTAATCAATCTAACTAGTTGGCTTGATCTCCACATAGGGAGGATCACTTGCCACTTATTCCCAATTCTGTTCAGAATTAGGAAACAATTAACTATTTTCATACTTTGCAATTAATAAGTTTAAGTAACCAATTTTTCCTCCAAACTCCCATTAGCCACAACATGTGACCACACCACCACATTACTATCTAGGCCTAGATGCTCCTGCATCAAACAGTATTTATGTTGTGCAAAATTTAGGTCTCCTTACTTGCAAAATATAGTTTGTTTTACTAATTCCTGGACTATTAATGTAGGATAAGAGCCCATCAAAATCACACTGCCCATAAGTATTAATACCATGTAGAATTTGAGTCTCCTTATTTCTAGGGTATAACATGTGTTGTTAATTCATGAATGCTTCGTGTAATATTTCACGTAGGTGATTTCCTTCTAATGCAGTTTAGACACTAACAAGTCTCTAAGTAATATTGGAGAACAATGACTTGGAATATTGACTTGAGTCATTATAACTATTAGGGAGAACTAATTTTCTATTAGAAAGAAATAATATATGTCCATTGTATCATAGAGAAATGGTAAAATTCTTTATCAATGATTATAAACCTAGGCCACATCTTCCAAGTGGCAATGACCCAACCATTTGTAAGTTTTCTTCTGGGGCTCTCTCATTTCTGCTACCCATTTCCTCCAACATTGTTGTCATCTTCAAAACAAGAGTACCTGTAGGTGATGAAAACATGATGTCTAGTTCCAAATGTATCAGAGAATAGTAGTGGTAGTAGATAGTTGGAATTTCATCATTTTATAAAAACAATAAATCAAACCTTATTATCATAAACATCAAATGATCAACAGAGAGAGAGTACAAGAATTTATAATTAAAATTGACTAGCTAGTGTAGAGATCCAACAGTACAACACTTAGATAATTAGATGGCTCAAAACGAAAATTTGATGAAAAACTATTTTAGAAGCTTGATCAATTTAGGGTTACATTTAGTCCAACATAGTCTCCCTTAATAGGGTCAAAATGCCTCCTTTTGACTGCCTCAATATATGTGAGAACACCTTCCACTCTTCACTTCTCTTCACGTCCTTTCTTAATGCTATTATAGCCTGACACAATGACCCTACATCAATCTAATTGCTACAATAAGGAAAATTGATCTTCTAACGAAAGAAAACACCCCTAATCACTGTGATTCTCCTTGGACTGACTATGGCAAGGGTATGTGAGCCTACCTAGCCTTTTCAACCCACTCAAATAGTCCCTTGACCTAACATATATGGTTTTGGAATCCCTTTCTAAAATTCTAGTTAATTTTTGCTAGTGCTTGTGGAGGTTGCACGCACAGGCTACCCTTTTTGTATAAAACCTCTGTCATTAAGTTTTGTTAATAGCTAGAAGAAGTTTCTGTGTCAAACAAAAATATTAAAATCCCCACTTTACATTGTATTAAATCCTTCTTGAATTGGATCTATCAATCAAAAATTCTAAATTCATACATGATATGAATCCTTCAAATTTATACCAAATCCTATGAAAGAATTCCATGTAAAATCTTGTGACCTTTTATTTTCAATAGATCTAGTCTAACCAGACTTGTATCTTCTAGTGAAAAGACAACTATCATTTTCGACCCTCATTCAACACATTTTTTAGAGCCAAACATGTACAAACTACAACTCGTTTGGCTCTATACCAAATCCTTTGAAATTATATCCATCGAATATTTGAATATATGACTCTCAACCAATTGTGGTTGAATCAAACATGGACTTGCAAGCCAAAGTTCTATGTTACATGGTAGACACTAATAGAAAAGGGTCCTCATTTGTGAGTATTGTAGGTTGTTCAAATATTAACATGAAATTTATTTTGTATTACTATAATGATATATGCATATAAAAAATACTAAATAGTATGGTTATAAATGATATAGAAGATAATTATTAGCAATAGTATTCATGAAAAAATATAGTTGATAGATATGACTATTCATAAATGGGTGTCAATGCCATATAAAATTACCTCACAAAACACAATTCATAGACTTAATATTGACTATACAAAATAAGGAATAGAAGGTGGGTGTGCTTTGTTTTCAAATAACATAACAACAAATAATTGTGCATTTTATTTTGTAATCATAGCAACAACAAATATGGAGCATCTTGTAGCTATGGAAAGTCGAGGTTGAGCCTAAATGTTCAATGGAATAGAAATTGTTATCAATCTGATCAAATCCTATCAGCTTCACACTGCATAAGTGTATTTATGCCATATAGAATTCAGGGCTCCTTAGTTGTAGAATATAGTTTGTGGTACTAATTTGTGGACTATTAATGTAGAATAAGAGCCCATCAACGTCATATTGCCCATGAGTGTTTATACCATGCAAAATTTCAGTCTCCTTATTTCTAAGGTATAACACGTGTTGTTAGTTCCTAAATGCTCAATGTACTCTTTCATGAAGGTGATTTCTTTCTAATGTAGTTCAAACGCTGACAAGTCTATAAACAATATTGGAGAGTAAAGAGTTGGAATATTGACTAGAGTCATTATAACTATTAGGGAGAACTAATTTTCTACAAGAAAGAAATAATATATGTCCATTGATTATATCATAGCGAAATGGTAAAATTCTTTATCAATGATTATAAGAATGGGCCACATTTTCCAAGTGACAATGACCCAACCATTTACAAGTCTTCTTCCGGGGCTCTTTCATTTCTTCTACCCATTTCCTCCAACATTATTGTTAGCTTCAAAACAAGAGTACATGCAGGTGATGGAAACATGATGGCTAGTTCCAAATGCATCAAAGAATAGTAGTGTTATTAGATAGTTGGAATGTCATCATTTGATAAAAAAAATATACCAAATATTCTTATTATAAAATATGAAATGATCAACAGAGAGAGAGAGAGAGAGTACAAGGATTCATAGTCAAAATTGACTTGATGGATTAGATATCTAAGAGTACAACACTTAGATAAATAAACAACTCAAATGGAAAGCTGACGACAAATTGTTGTAGAAACTTGATCAAGTTAGGGTTACATTCAGTCCACCACAATCTCCCTTAATAGGATCAAAACACCTCGTTTTGACTGCTTCAATCTCAGTGAGAACACCTGTCACTCTTTGCTACCCTTCATGTCCTTTCTCAATACTATTATAGGCCTTCACAATGACCCTACAAAAATATGATTTCTACAACAAGGAAGATCTATCTTCAAACCAAAGAAAACATCCCTAATCACTATGCTTCTCCTTGGACTGACTACAATAAGGGTATGTAAGCCTATGTAGTCTACTCATCCCACTCGAACAATCCCTCCACCTGACATATATCCTTCCCTTTATAAAATCGAGGTATTCATTGAAGGGAGCAACATGAGTTTGGGCATCGAAACTAGATAAGCATCCATCACAAGTTGTTGATAAGGTGTGTAGGGAAGAAACACCCCCAAGGCCATAGTGAACAGACAACAACTGAAGTGACTTTTTCTCATCGTAATAGATGGTTGCATGGAATAGAACATTTGAGCACAATTTTTAATCTCATCCATGACTTGTTTTTCATTATTTAGTTTGAGAAATAGTGACCATTTCTTTTATAATATCCATGAATTATTTTCACCACTTACAGTGTGAGATATTTGTATTTGGATGGTTCTATTGAGCCTTCAAGATGGTTTCACATTGTGAAATATTTCAATTCAGACCCGACCATTGATGATCTCCTCCTCACAATACATGGTGAGTCAGAACAAATATTTCATTTTTATAATGTGAAAGGTTATTCATATGGAAACAATGCTCCGTTACAATCTTCTAAGTGCATTGGATATTATGCAATGTAGTTGGAGGAATTTCTTTAAATCTAACATCAGCAAATACAGTAGCTTTTGTGGAGCATGATTGGAACTTGATGAGAGATCATCAGGTATGTGGTCCTTTCTTTTCAATGTTCAAGTCTTATCCAATGCCTCGTGGATCCATTGCAAAACATTCATTGCCACATAGGTGAGAATGGTTGGAATTCATACAAGAAGATATGTTTTATCCCTCAAATTTTTATTCAGCTTTGGATGAAAATTTTCTCAATGCTATTATGTACCTTCACAATGACCCTACAACAATATGATTGCTACAACAAGGAAGATATATCTTCTAACCAAAGAAAACACCCCTAATCACTGTGCTCCTCCTTGGACTAACTACAAAAAGGGTATGTAAGCCTACCTAGTCTACTCATCCCACTCAAACAGTCCCTCCACCTGACATATATCCTTCCCTTTATAAAACAAGGTATTCATTGAAAGGAGCAACATGAGTTTGGGCATTGAAACTAGATAAACATCCATCACAAGTTGTTGATAAGGTGTGTAGGGAAGAAACACCCCAAAGGCCATAGTAAATAGAGAACAACTGAAGTGACTTTTTCTCATCATAATAGATTGTTGGATGGAATAGAACATTTGAGCATAAATTTTAATCTCATGCATGACTTGTTTTTCATTCTGCAATTTGAAAAATAGTGAGCATGCTTTTTATAATATCCATGAATTATTTACACCATTTACAGTGTGACATATTTGTGTATGGATGGTTTTGTTGAGCCTTTAGGATGCTTTCACATTATAAAATATTTCAATTTAGACCCGACCATTGATGTTCTCCTCCTCACAACACATGGTGAGTCAAAACAAATATTTCATTTTTATAACGTGAAAGTTTATTCATATGGCAGCAGTGTTCTGTTACAATCTTCTAAGTGCATTGGATATTATGCAATGTAGTTGGAAGACTTGCTTCAAATCTAACATCAACAGATACAATTTTTTTTGTGGAGTATGATTAGAACCTGATGAGAGATCATCAGGTATGTGGTCCTTTGCTTTTAATGTTCAAGTTCTATCCAATGCCTGATGGATCCATTACAAAACATTAATTGCTACATAGGTGAGAATGGTTGGAATTCATACAAGAAAATATGTTTTATCTCTGAAATTTTTATTCAGCTTTGGATGCAAAGTTTCCTCTATGCTTGGATGCAAAATTCTTACAAGAAAATATGTTTTATCTCTCAATTTTTTATTCAACTTTGGATGCAAAATTCTTAATTAGAGTCTGTCAATGGGGGAACTCTATGTAAGAATTATTGAAAACTCAAGATGTTGATTTCCTTTCGACTGAATAAAAATTCTCCTTACCTTCTTTTGCCGAGTGAAAAGTGAACACCATAAATTGTTACAAAATAATATTTTTGATCCCTTGATTTTTTATTCCTCTCGCTTGAGAGGCAATATTTTCCCTTTTTGATTGGCAAAACTCTTAATTTGGCTCTGCCTATGGTATAAGTTATAACTTATCCAAAAAATATCAAAAAATAAATATGTTTATTGGTTTTTACTAAGTAAAATTACTCTCATACCCTCTTTTAATGAGTGAAAAGTGAAATTTAGCATAGTGTTTGCTTGGATCATATCTCTCTAGAGCAAGTGCATCTTCTTCGAGTGATTTCTCCACTATACAAAACTGATTTTCTTTTTATATTGGATATTATGATTTCTATAATTTGAAAAATTAGATATTTTACTATCAAAAGATCAAATGGAGGAAGAATTTCCCCTATACCTTTGGTTTTGATAACCTCAACAAAATAATGCCTAATTCAAATGACCTCATGATGGGAAGTGAGCATAAAAAGAGCAACAAGATCTGTGGTTTAGAAAATTATTAAATATACTTAATTGGAACTGGGGCATGCTTCGAAGCAAGTTTTGTGATTTTCCTTGCTGGTCGAGTTCTATCTACGAAGGTCAAGTTACATTGTTTTTCATTGCTTGGTATTTTGGATAAGTGGGATGAGCTCCTCATTCCCTACACTAGCTGAGTTCACTATGTGTATTGGACCAAGTTTCTCTTTCTTTCTCAGCTGAGCATAACTCCTATTGTTGGTCATCATTTTTTTTTTTAAGTTGGGCATATTCAATGTATTGTGACAATGCATTTACCTCCATATATTAAGCTTCTATGGGAGCACGTAGTGGGCATAATGTTATCATCTTAGAGGCATCATTGAGAAGGCCATATTAGTCTTTAGAAGGGTTCGTATTCCATTCATATAGTTGAGCATTCTCTTAAGAATGAGTTGTTGATATGTTGTGGTTGTTTACTTCCTGTAGCTGATTCTAAGTTCACTGTATTTTGTAGTGTATATTGTTGAAAATGGAAACAAGAAATGCTAAAAATAGAAGTGCTAAAAATATCACTGCTAAAATTAGCATTTTCGGTACCAGTGCTGGATTGGACAATAGGGAATGAAAAATGGAAATGCTAAAAATAGCATTATATTTTTAGTAGTTCAGGATGGATTCCTATTATAGTCAATCCCTCGACTAAAAATAGGGAGTAAAATTTGAATTTGATATTAACGAAAGTTTGTAAATTAATTAATTAATTCATCTTGAGTTAATTAGTTAAGGAAAAAAAAACTTGAAGTTTATGAGAGGACATGCAACAATTTATCTATTAATTGGGGAAATTATCCATTAGTTAAAGAGATAAGGATGAGTTGTAATTAGTTGGCTCAGTTAACTGAATCAAGTCTAGTTAGATTAATTTAACAGTTTGTTAAATTAATGAGAGTTACGTTAGTTAATGCTTGCATGCATGTAACTATTGTATTTTAGATAATTGAGTATTCACTCGTGGATAACTCATGCATGTTAGTTTAGGAAGAGACCGAGTTGAGATCAGAGAAGGGACGGTGTACCATTAGTTGGATGAATATTTTTCCTATAAGGGAAGCTCATCCATGATGAGGATTTATCTCCTTTACGAATGCATAGTTAGATCATAGGTTAGTGAGTGTGTGAAGAGGCCAATTCACACATTTTGCTGCACTGGACTTCAATCAGAATTGTACAAAGAAATAGGAGGCTTGGAGGGAAAACTAGAGGTTATATAGAGGCCTTTGATTGTCTATCCATAACAAACGTATTGCAGAGAGAAGGATATCTTTTGAGATAATTCTTTTTGTAATACTAGCTATATTTCCACTTGTATCATAATACAGAGTTGGGATTTTAGGCTGAGGATTTCCCTAGGTAAATTCTTCTGTGTTATGTGTGATTGTTTTCTCTCTATCAGATATATGTGTTCTATTGATCTTGCTCATATTCGATTAAGCTTCCGCAAAGTGTTGTAGAAGTAGATCTTGTATTGTGTTTTAGTATACTACATAATCCGTTGATCTACAATGAAATTTCTACATGGTATCGAAGCTAGCTGATATGTAGAGAAATTTCTACATGGTATCAGAGCTAGCTGATTTGTGGAAAAATTCTACATGGTATCAGAGCTAGCTTATTTGTAGAATATTTATACATGGTATCAATGCACAGGTGATCAAGGAAAAACAATATATTGAGAGGAGATTTCAAAGTTTTGAGTTTTGGGCCAAGTGTTTATAGAGTAGATTCTAAAATTTATGTACAAATTTTTTAGAAACAAATAGCAGATTTGGATTCCTTGCAGAAAAAGACCCAAATTAAAAGAAAACAATGGTGGAATCAGAGTTCGGATGAGGGAGATATCGCCGATTTAAAATCAGCTCTTTTTCTAGAAAATTTCATGACGACAGGAAAGTGGAAACAGATTGGTGTGCTAGCCAAGAACCTGTATGTACTTGAGGTAAAAGATGCAGTCAAGGCCTTGAGGAGCAAGGCAAAGGTTAGATACTTGGTAGTTGAGAGGAAGATTACTTTACCTCTCAACATGCATAGCCAGAAGAAGTCTCAGACAATTGTGGAGGAGCCACAATTGGAGATGCTGAGTGGAGATCATGTAGAGACATCTAATCACCTAGAGACCTCCAGTAGGGGGAAACTTTGAGCCAGGTGGGTAGAGGGATCACATGTAGCCATACCTCTAGGTAGGAGGTGGGGCAATGTGGAGTGATCGTCCCAAGGAGGAGGGGCATGGTCCTTGAGGTACCCAACCTCTTTGATTCAACTTTGCTCCAGGAGCTCCAATAAGGAGTAGCAGGATTGACTGATTAGGTAGAGATAGATGCGGATGGAGTGGCATAGAGAGCTATAGTGCAGGAATCCAAAGACAGTGCAAAGCTAGCAGGCTGCAGCAATGTGAGAGGCACAAGTGTGTTGCACCAGTGCACGATGACACAGAGAGGTGTGCAATGGTGCAAGATACATGGAGATATTAAAGTGGTGTAAAGGTCAAAGAGGGAGCTCTTGTCAATAGTAGGTAGAGCTTCAACATTAGACTATGTTTCTATCCGAAGAGAGAGGTCAGTTGGGAGTTTTTTTTTTGCTTCTAGAGTTGTTGGAGCAACCACACTTGGTAGAAGTATTGCATGCGGAACATTCCAAAGGTACAAGATCTGGTTCGAGAGGAAGCCTTTCTTGTTGAGAGAGAGTGTTGAAAATGGAAACAAGAAATGCTAAAAATAGAAGTGCTAAAAATAACACTGCTAAAAATAGCAATTTGGGTAGCAGTGCTGGATTGGGCAACATGGAATGAAAAATGGAAGTGCTAAAAATAACATTCTACTTTTAGTAGTTCAGGATGGATTCCTATTTTAGTTAGTCCCTGGACAAAAAATAGGGAGTAAAATTCGAATTTGATATTGATGACAATTTGTAAATTAATTAATTAATTCATCTTGAGTTAAATAGTTAACGAAAAACAAACTTGAAGTCTATGTGAGGACATGTAATAGTTGATTTATTAATTGAGGAATTTATCCATCAGCTAAAGAGATAAGGATGAGTTGTAATTAGTTGGCTCAGTTAACTAAGTCAAGTCTAGTTAGATTAATTTAACAGTTTGTTAAATTAATGAGAGTTCAATTAGTTAATGCTTGCATGCATGTAACTACTGCATTTCAGATAACTGAGTATTCACTCATGGATAACTCATGCATGTTAGTTCAGACAGAGACCCAATTGAGATTAGAGAAGGGACAGTGTACTATGAGTTGGATGAATATTTTTCCTATAAGGGAAGCTCATCCATGATAAGGATTTATCTCCTTCAGGACTACGTAGTTGGATTAGAAGTTAGTGAGTGTGTGAAGAGGCCAATTCACACATGTGGCTGCACTGGACTCCAATCAGAATTTCACAAAGAAATAAGAGGCTTGGAGGGTAGACCAGAGGTTAGATAAAGGCCTTTGACTATCTATGAGCAGCAAAGGTATTGCAGAGAGAGCAGGATAGCTTTTGAGCTGATTCTTTTTGTAATATTGGCTATATTTCCACTTGTATGATAATACAGAGTTGGGGTTTTAGGTTGAGGCTTTCCCCGAGTAAATTCTTTTGTGTTATGTGTGATTGATTCCTTCTTATTAGTTATATGTGTTCTTATTGATGTTGCTTATGTTCAATTAATCTTCCACTAAATTGTTTGTAGAAGTAGACCAAGTGTTTTGCTTTAGTACATTGCATTACCAAGTGATCTACAGTGGGAATTTCTACATATATATCTATACACATTAGGTTCTATTTCATTGTATGCCTTTTATCTTTCATGATGATATTAAAATTGTTAATGTTAGAACTATCATATAATATATCGGTTTGCAATGTAATAGAAAAAATAAAACTTTGTCAACTATCGTTATGACAATTATCTAGTTCTGTACTGGCTGAGTAAGGATGAAAGTTATTTTTTTTGTTTTGAAATGTTTTTCTGGGCATATATTCTTATCATCATATGTTATTCAAAACCAAAACCCAATAAATTCACCTACAATAGTATCATCAGGAAATTGATTGACAAAAGGATTCACTAGGAAATTTTAACAAACTCAACAAATACAATAATCAAATTGGGAGATTGCGAAGAGGGACTCTTACATCCCTAATTATTTGATCACAATGCTAACTATTTTGGTTACTATGAGGCATTAAATTGTGAGGGTGAGAATGGCTTCACATCCCAACCTGACTATGACTTTTTATGTTCAGAATGTTTCTAGAGATCATCTTCTTGGTCATGTTGTCTCCCTGGAACAAGTCCACCAGAGATTTGAACATCTCCCTGGTTGTCTTCTTGTTTACCAAGTGAGGTATCAAGTGATTATTCACGCATCCATGATGACCCCCAAAGCTCATATGTCCTTTTTCATGGACTGCCAACTGCATTGGATATGTTGGTTGTTTAATATCCTAATAAACAATCTAATAAATGCCATTCTCTTTCAGTAGTAGGGTAACCCTTGTCTTTCAGGGCAGGAAGTTAGATGCTTCATCAAACATATCCTAAATCTTCCATCTATTGATTTGATTAAAAAATAAATCATGTGCTAATTCTTTATAGCCACAAGAATAAAAAATATGTTATGTACCAAGTCCTTCAACACCCATGAAAATATATTCATCTTTGCCAAATCCCTGATTAGTACAGTGTCCCTCTCAAAAATGATTTCCACCAATTATTACTAACTGATCTAGTAAATTGTTGTTCCATACAACCTATTCGCTCCCGTACACTGTGATTGTTGCATGCAATCAGTGCCTTCCTTCACTCTGTTATACAACTCACTTGTCACTTGTGCCCTAGTATAACCTTGATGGTTGCACCCTGTGCCTCTGTAATCTCGTGTTTGTTGCAAAGTGATATGGCACTGCTACTAGTGAATAGGACCAGTGGTAAAAATGAGTAAGTCGATTTGTCTAAATTTTTCACTCTAAAATCATTGAGATGGATGACAAATAATATATTTATCTAATGCATATCACAACATGGCGCTCTGTAATAAGATTCCAATGGTGTAAAATCATAAAATAAAGTCTGGTGCTGAAAAAACTGTTGAAATAAAGACACTATGGTTAAGTAGACCACCGATATGAAAGAATAGACTGAACACATGGTAAAGAAACAAAATTTAAAGGTTGACTAACTCATGAGTTTCTGAAAGGAGTATTTATCAAGTATAGTAAACTTGTAGAATGATGCAAGTGCTTCTTTTCAGTCAAAACCTTGTCGTTTGGCCATAGCATTATTGTGGTGTTTTCTTCTCTAGGAAAAGTAGATACGTTGCTAATCAAATTATGGAACCTTAGACAATTGGAAGGATGGTTAGTGGGTTGAATGGAGAAATTCAAAGGTAGAAAGGGTAGTACATTAGTTAGGAGTTGCCAGTTAGCTATCTTTTCCTGTTCTTTCTTTTTGTTGTCCTGTAGTAACTGACTATTCATTTTCTATTTTGGATGAAAGCTAACTTTAATTGGTTTCATTTATGCAGGATGATGTTCCTTTAGGGAAGTGACAAAAGGTTGGAAAAGAACACACATGCAGGAAGGAGAAAAGAAACGACAATTTGCACAGAGTTCCAATTGTAGAGGAAGGTAATAGAGATCAAGAGTTGAGTCTAGTGATATCCTCTACAAATGGCCGCAAATATTCAGTAGTTAAGATCTCCAGAGAAGGAAGAAGTGAAATGAATAGCAAATCACACCATGTAGAATAGACTAAAGCCTCTAGGTTTCATGGGTTTCCTAAGCCAGCAAAGAAGAATAAATTGATGGATGTAAGTACACATTATTTTATAGATGATATGGTAAATAACTCTCCTAAAGGTAAGCCTACAAATAAAATAGATAAATACAAGACAATGCTAGCTCATAGCCAGAGTGGATTGGAGACCAACAAATTTGAATGTATGAAGGCAAACAAATCCACACTCCCAAAGCTTAGAGAGATGGGATATGGAAATGGAAGTCAAAATAAGGAACAATTGACTTGAAAAATATAAGTATGATGTTGTCAACAAGATAGCTTTAAGGAATACTACCAGTCATGAATTTGTCATGGGTCAGAACCCTACCATCAGCATTGATGGCAGAATGGAAGGTAGAAAATTTGTAGGAAGTGACGCTTCATTTTTATTTGCTTTTGTAGAGGTGTCTAATAAGCCCTTACCTTTCACACAATGGAAACCTTTTTTTGTAGTAAATGCAGACCTAGGATCAAAACAAAAATCATCTAGATTAAAGAGCTCAAGTAAAAATTCAGAAAGAAACATTTTTCGATAGGAGAAGACATCCAAAGAGAGAGGTCCCCTGAAGATAGTTCCATAACACATATAATCACATAGATCTAATCATATATTTTAGCCTTACTCCAAGGTATGCAATCCATGGTCTTTTCTCGATGAGGTTACCTTTGAAAGATATTTCTCTTTATCTTGGGAAAGCAAGTGGCCTTGTATGTTTTGACTCAATATAACTTGAGCTTGTAGGAATTAGTTATTGGAGAGTATCCTATTGTAGAGGAAGCTCTAATTTGAAGGAATTCTCACCAATCTACTGTAGAATCTAATATTTGCAATAAAGGAGTGCGTAGAGGGGCTTCACCTTGTTAACCAATATCTTACCATGTTCATTCATAAAGGGAATTTTTAAATTGTAAAGAATAAAGTCAATGCGTTATAAGTACTATGGGGAGTTGTAGGATACCAAATGGTTTATTGGTATGGCGGGAAATTTAAAGGATATCTAGTAAAAATAAAGGCTTGCTTTATTAGCAATATGTATTGGAAGGGGGGTTTGAAAAAGGAATTTTTAGAGGCATTTATCAATACCTAGTGAAATTAAAGGTACCTTTAATATTCCATAATGCAAGTGCTATTTCACAATTCATTAGGTGAAGGCCGCATGGGAATGGATGAAGCTTATGATGTTTAATGCAACGAAAGTGTTGTTTCTAAGGATATAGTCATACTTTATCACTAACCTATAAGGATCTAGGGCTACGATAGTGATCACAAAACATATGGATATGTGATAGGTTACACTAAACAACATAATTAAAGATGATATGGGCCATACGTTTCACAAATGCAACAAGAAACTTATAGGCATTGATCTATAATTCCTTCCTTGTTAGACATAGAGATGACAAATTGCATCTATATATTCAATGTTAATGTGTATTCATGATAGCGACATATAAATACTATTATACCCTCCAATTTATTCCCCTCTTAAATCCATGTTATTTCCTCCTTATTTGAAGATGCAAGTGTCCCTACTTGTGAAATGGGATGAGGGAAATGTGTAGGAGAATCATATGTTAGAAACCATTTATCTTTGGTTGGGAGTTTACCCATATTTCCCATGATGTAAATAGTTTTAATGTCATGTTGAGCAGATTTTTGGCACACCTTTATGAAGGTATCATTATCGAATGGGGGCTAGAAATATAAAATGTTGTCCACTGAATTAGATATAAGGTTATATTTTTCTATATGGGAAGGTTGATATAGTTTGAGCTTGTAGAAATTAATTATTCGAGAATACCCTATTGTAGAGGAAGCTTTGGGTTGAATGAAATTTCATGAACCTATTGTAGAATATGTGAGCTAAATTTTTTATTTTTAATATATTTTTTTCTTATACTATTTCTCATGATGGATGGCATTTGATATGTAGGAATCTTTTCACTTTATAGAAGATATTCATGACCCTTTTTATGGTCAAGAATTTTCCTAAACCTCAAATGACTACAATTTTCTATTCAAACTTAACAAAGATATTTTGGATATTAGAAAGTCATTTGTATCATGTGTGTGCATGGTAAAAGCTCTATATCCTTGAGAAAATATACAATAAACACTTAGCATAGAAGGATTTGCAGCTGATGGCATCATGTGGATGGTTGGATGCCATTGTGAAATGTGATGAGAGAAATGTGTAGAAAAGTCATATTCTAGAAATCATTTATCTTTGGTTGGGAGTTTACCCATATTTCCCATGATGTAAATAGTTATAATGTCATGTTGAGCAAATTTTTGGCAGGCCTTTAAGAAGGTATCATTATCGAATGGGGGATAGAAATCTAAAATGTTATCCATTGAATTAGATATAGGATTATATTTTTCTAGATGGGAATTTGATATATTTTGAGCTTGTAGGAATGAATTGTTGGAGAATACCCAATTGCAGAGGAATATTTGGGTTGGATGAAATTTCATGAACCTATGTAGAATCTATGAGCTAAAACTTTTTATTTTTAATATATTTTTGACTTATACTATTTCTTATGATGGATGGCATATGATATGTAGGATGATTTTCACTCTATAGAAGATATTCATGGACTTTTGTATGGTCAAGAAGATTCCCAAACCTCAAATGATCACAATATGCTATTCAAAGTTAACAAAGATATTTTGGATATTATAAAGTCATTTGTATCATGCTTATGAATGGTAAAAGCTCTATGTCCTCGAGAAAGTATAGAATAAATAATCAGCATAGAAGGATTTGCAGTTGATGGCATCATCTGGATAGTTGGCTACCATTGTGAAATGGGATGAGGGAAATGTGTAGCAAAATCATATTCTAGAAACCATTTATCTTTGGTTGGGAGTTTACCCATATTGCCCATGATGTTAATAGTTATAATGTCATGTTAAGTAGAATTTTGGCACACCTTTAAGAATGTATCATTATTGAATGGGGGCTAGAAATATAAAATCTTATCCATTGAATTAGGTAGAGCATTATATTTGTCTAGATGGGAAGGTTGATATAGTTTGAGCTTGTAGGAATTAATTATTGCAAAATACCCTATTGCAAAGGAATCTTTGGGTTGAATGAAATTTCATGATTGTACTGTATAATCTATGAACTAAATTTGTTATTTTTAATATATTTTTTCCTTGTACTATTTCTTATGATGGATGTAATATGTTATGTAGGAATGTTTTCACTCTATAGATGATATTCATAGCCTTGTGCATGGTTAAGAAGATTCCTAAACCTCAAATGAGCACAATTTGCTATAGAAAGTTAACAAAGATATTTTGGATATTAGAAAGTCATTTGTATCATAATTATGCATGGTACAAGCTCTATGTCCTCCACAAAATCTACAATAAATACTTAGCATAGAAGGATTTGCAACTGATGCCATCATCTAGATTGTTGGTTGCCATTTCTATTATGCCCTATGATCACAAGCATGGGAATCACCATTTTGAGTTGGAGAATGAGAAGGAAATAAATTCAAGATTGGCCAGACTTTTAAGTTTTTGGATTTAGTTTGGATTCTAAAATGGCTACCAGAGAAGTTGTAAGTTACTCCAATGAAAAGGCTTAAGTTCATCTGTCATTGTTTGACATGTGTGAATTTGTATAGGTTTTTCTAGTATAAGTATTATATTTTATGCTTAGTTCAAGGAGTTGTCTTCCAATATGTCTAATAATATATATTTTTTTGTCAGTTGTCATGCTCAACACTTTTATCTGAAGTGGTAAGTAATAGGTATAAAGCTCATTAAATAATTTATTTATGAAATTAGGTCTTTCCTTGATGTTGCTAAGAATTTAGAGAACACATATTCTTCTAAGAAATTTTTATGATTGTACAGGTTACCTCCCATATGTCTTTCCATATGTACCGTGTACCTTGTTACCTCCAAACATGCAAGTAAAATATTACCCTCCTTATGAAGAATTATCAACCATTGAGATAGAAATCAATGTTTCACCTTCCAAAGGTCCCAATGTTCAATCAAAAGAAGCACCCATAGCAACAACTCCACCTCCAACTTCTATACTAGATATTCTTGGTTATTTGATAGGTTTAGGAAATGCACTTGTCCCTAGAGATTAGTGAGAAGTAGGCTCTGGGTGGGTATTAGATAGTCATTTCCATTTCATTCTGTATAGAACAAATGGAAAAATTGGCTTTATTGTTGTTAGATGTGAATTGTATTTACTATGATAAGCATCAACCTGATTAAAGCAACTTGTGATATTTGGTTAATGCTTTGTATAGGCCTCCATTTCTTGTTTTACTTGCATCATCAGTAGGTCAAGGCCTTCAGACCAATGGGAAACTTATATGGAACGATGGTCAATTTTTTTCAGCTTGGAGTTTTAGAATAACTCTTTTCGTCTTGGAGGTGTTGGACCTCTACAGGTGCAGTTCATAAAATGTGAAAATAGCTGAAATATTAGTTATATTTATTGTAAATATTGCTAGTTTAATAGGATGTAGATTCACATCTATTTTGAGTATCTTTTCTAAGTTTCTTTCCTGGTAAATTAGGTGCCACCATTGCAGCCTGGGAGCTCAATGCACACACTGCTGCCAACGGTATTGTTTCAAAACATATCTCTAAAACTCGCAAACACTCTTTTGTCGGTGTAGGTAAAAAATAATCAACATCTTGTTTGGTATTTTAATGATAATAATCCATTTGAAGTTTTCTTCAATGAGGATGGAAGGATCGAGCGTGCAACATTTATGGAGGTAATAATGAATACTAGGATCTAAATTTTAACCTTTGGAAGTTTTATTCATTGAGGATGGCATGATGGAGTGTGTAATGTTTCTGGAGGTAATAATGAATGCTAGGATCTAAATTTTAAGCTTTCATATTGATTGTCGATTCTTTAAGACTTGTGTTAAATTGTGATGTATTTTTATGTTTCCACCAAGCATTTTATTTCTATGATACTTGTCAAATTATACTATTTTTATTTTTTATTTTTTAGGGTTTACACTTCTGTAAAATGGAACTCAATGACCTAATTGGTGGAAATTCATCTAATTTATTTCCTTCTAAGGAATGTAGTGGGTTATGCTAGATAATTCATATTAGGATTTGCAATCTAACAAGATATCTACTGCAAGCACAATCTATACCAAAATTATAGGTTTCAAAGAAAAAAATCATGAGAGAAAGTAAGTTTGGTTAAGGATATCATCAGGAAGTTAGGAGTATTCCCTATTCATGTTTTCGTATGTAAAAACATTTTTCATCTGAATGACTAGAAATAACATTGACGAAAGTATGGCATAAAGCAAATATTGGATATATGACCGGAAATTACCTACAACTGAGTGTAATATAAACGAGGATTAAGTGCATTGAGAACAATCAATCATAGGTTATTCTAGGACACAACACCCATCTAACTTCCACTTAGTGGCAAGCTCATTTCCAAATATAGGAAGATGTCCTATTGTTTGAAGACTTCGGGTCCTAGCAAAGTAGGAAGAGGAGGTTTCTATCATAACTAATTTCTCAAGGCAATAACGATTAATATACACAATAATAATGTGGCCAAGCACAAGGGGATTATAAGAAATACGAGAAAATCAAACCAGATAGACAACATGTAGGAGGTTCACTCATGCTACTTATTCTAGAAAGGGAATGTTAACATACTTACCTAGACTCTATTTTTTTTCTCGTAGTACTCTAGGATGATTAAATTGAAATGTGGAAGGTATAAAGAGGGTGGATATAATTCAATCTACATAATATCATTCACCTCACTCAATTTCCCATTCCATTTGGGAATAGAATTTTGAGAGATAGGAAATATATGTATCTTCTGAAAAGGTTTGTGTCTTATTTACCCGTAAGGTGCTCTTGCTAGAATAAACGCACACAACAATTCTTAAAATCTTTAAATGAATTTTGGTTTCTTATGTGACTAAACATAGATATTCTCTTTTAAATCTTCAAACGAATTTGAGCTTCTTAGGTACATTTATGTTCATGCATTTAATCATAATTTTGTAGTTTTTCCTACCTCTAGATAGATAGAGACAATTTTTAACAAATTTGATTCTCCTCCATCTTATGTCTGTGCTTAAATATGATATGTTGTGTGTGTGTGTGTGCGTTGGGGGGGGGGGGGGGCGGGGGGTTGAGGTGATAATCGTTGAAGTGCTAGAATAACAAAATAATCACTCCGATGATGCCAAGTGGCCAAGTATGCACCCTTCAGTATTGAATCTTCTTCTAATCCTTGTTCTATGTTGGACATAAAGATATGCAACCATTGGTTCATGGGGGTCAAAATATTGTAGTATATTGACATTTTTCATAGCAAATATTTCAGCCGTGTAGATCCTCTAATACTAGATAACCAAATTTAAGTTAATTATGGTGCAAAATAGTAGCCAAACTGACTAACGAATCTGGGTTAGGGGTCTTTGTGCATACCATATAGAAGTTTATTGTGTGTGAGTATGAATGAAAGGTTGCAGTTTATGCAATGCTGCTTCTCGTCAATTTGTTTGGGAATAAATTTGTTCCATATATAAGAGGTACTCCTCAACCAATTGGAGAACTTGTTGAAATTGATCATCTGCAGACTATAGTTGAACCCTAAAACATGGCCATAAAATTTCTTGTTTATTAATAATAGATTTGTTGAATGAGGTGCATGCTTCGTTTTCTAGTCACACAAACTTCACATTATATATATATTATAATACACATATATATATATATATATATATATATAAACTATATTATAATCATATATATATATATATATATATATATAATATATGTTCAAATCAAGAGGTATGCAGCCTTGTATCAATGAATTCATTTTGAAAAATCTTCTCGGAATTTTTGATGTATATGTTCTTATAGACTACATGGGACTTTTCAATGTAAAAGATTTGCATCCTTTCACACAAAACCTCATTTCCTCATTTCACGTGAAAACATTATTTCCTCAACCTATTTTTATATAATATATATTATATTTTATAGGCAGATTGAAGCGTGAGATAATATTCAGTTACATATATTACATTTTCATTTTAATCTATCAATATTCTGCCACTACTTTGTAGTTTCTAAAGCAATTACAATCAATTGTAGACTTTTTCTTGTTTTCATTCCAGTTTAGATTTATCGGCAAGATCAAGTAATTCTAGTTTTCTTTAGATTTGTTGTACATATGTTTTAGATCTCTACAAACATGATAATCAAGGAATTTTATATTGTTCAATGTAGTATCATGTTTTATGGTAGTTGGATTTGTGCTCCAAATTTGAGCTTCTTGACTTTACACTCAGATATGCTCAATATTAATTTAATTGGTTTGTTATATATCTCCTCAGCACATTGAGCTCTTTGACAACTAATTGTTTGAGTGTTTTTATAATTTCTATATTATTACAAAATTGGGATGCAAATCTTTCATTGGTATAATTTTATTAGGCTACCAAATTCATTCCTCATGGGATAATTAAATTCATATGGAAATTTTGGCATATAGTTGGGAAAAAAAGAGACTTGTAGATCCCATTCCCAAAAAGTTGCATTGGGAGTTGTCTCTTTTCAATAACCACTTATACTTATCAAAGTTGCTAAGGAGGGGTGCTACAACATCAATTCTCTTCAAAATTGATTTTTTTTTTGTTGTTTGAAATTCATCACGTACGTGCAAATAATTTTTTTTTCAAATTCATGGTTATAAATGTAATTTTAAGGATTTCCATAAATCTTCACATCATTCTTTAAAGTGTGCTAGCTCAATGGAAGAGCATTTGCCTTACAAGCAGGAGGTTGGTGGTTCGATTCCACTCTATGCTAACATGAATTAATAAATGATTTTGTAGCTTATTTTTAATTAAATGTTTTTTATATCGATTTATTTCAATGGTGAGATATTTCTAGATTTGTTGTTTTATATTGTCTCTAAAGAGACAAAGGTGATCTTTATAAAAAAAATTATAGTCTCTAGAGAGACAATAGCTATTATTAAAGACATAGTGTCTCTAATCCAAGTGTTGTCTTTAGAGAGACAAAAGTGAAATTGTCTGCAGAGAGACAAAAATGAAATTGTCTCCTAAGAGAATAATTCTTGTGTTATATCTTGTCTTTATAGAGACAATATTTTTTAAGAAAATAATCTTTAAGACAATAATCTTTAAGACAATATTTTTTAAGACAATAATCTTTAAGACAATATTTTTTAAGACAATAATCTTTAAAACAATAATTTTTGAGACGTCCACTTAAACACAATATTTAAGACAATACACAAGTTTGTTTTTGTCTCAAGTTAAAACAATTTACCTAGAAATTGTCTTAAAACCCTCTTTTATGTAGTAGTGCCATGTATATGAGTTAACAAGGACCATCGAAAATAATAATACACACCTATACCTAAGTCACTTTATGCACAATATGAACTTACCATCATAAAAGAGTTAAAGTCATTTTGTCAGTGTTGGAGAACAAAACCCATTAAAGAAATGTGCAATGTTGAAAATAACCCATTACAATGAATTATAAATAAGATTGTTCCTCTTTTTGTAAATATCAAGGTCAAACTTTAAAATTGTTCCTCTTTCTCTAAATATCAAGGTCAAAATTTAACTTGTATCGTGTAACATAGCAATAATTGTTTGTCGTTAGTAAAAACAAAATTTGTTGAACATACAAGGATATGTGATAGGACTCATTTTTTATTATTTGTGATTGCTATAAATAATTATACATAAATAATTTATTAATTAAAATTTATTGATTAAGTAATCATTTATTTAATT
>APFE030184941.1:92620-127199 GCA_000404065.3 Pinus taeda
AATAAGTAAGAAATGGTTGAATAAATTTTCTTCCTTCTTAACCCTGTTTAGATAATGTTATTGATTCTTTTTTCTTTATTGTTATTTTTTTAAGTAATGTTTATCTAGTGTTATTGGATGTTATTCAAGTTTTTTTTAATGGTGGTTGAAATTCAATAAAACAATAGTTCAAAGTTTCCACCAATGTCACATTTTGACTAGATTTTGAATGATTGAAGTTAATTTAGAATTGGACAAATATTTTTGGACATTGTTCCGCCATGTACGAATACTATAGTCATACATAACATGTATCAAGAAAAACAACTAGAGCTACCAATACTAATTTTCACATAGCACGCATCTATCAAATGGTGATAGAGATAATTTAAACACTTAAGCAAACAAGGGGGAGAATATCAAATTTGTTAAATCTAAATACTAAAGAGAATGCCCACTACTCTTTCTCCCATTTAAGGTTTTTAATTGGTCCGAAGATGGAGTGTTTTTAATATGAATAATTCATATTGGTACAATGTGGTTCTCCTCTCTCTCTAATATATATATATATGTGGTGTGTGTTGTGTGTGTTTATATGTAATTAAAAAATTATAATGTGGATATTTTTGTTAGAATTGTAATGTAATATGATTCTTATATAGTTACTCCTCTCTCCTCTCTCTCTCTCTCTCTCTCTATATATATATTATATATATATTATATATATATATATATATTAATATATAATATAATACATATATATAAGATATATTAAACAAAATATAAAAAAATTGAGAAAATGTTGGATCATAGGTTTGGTAAGGCACATTGAATCATTTTTGTTATACAATTTAAGTTAATTAAAAAACATAAAATCTCATAAAAAACTATGTGACTAAATTGTGATGGAAAGATTCATTGCACAGATATGCTTAGTAGTGTAACGGTTTTACATGGTAAATATGGATTTCCATGCAATGAGTTAATGATATGGTTACCTAATTTTCATTTTGTCTATTGAATATTTTTTCCTTCTTATCTAATTATTCACTTAATGCATAATGTTATATTTATGGAAATATTTATCATGAAGAAGCAGGGCTTCTCCTTTTGGTTGCAAGTCCATGATTATTGTGGGTGAGCTTGGGAAAATAGCTCTTGTTAAGGGTAAACCTTTGTATGCATGTAAAACAACAAGGAAAGCGTTGTAGCAAAGCTTCAACACTGTTGTGACTGGATAAAAAAATTAGGCAACATGGAGATGATCCAAGACAAACAATTTTTTCGCAATATTTTAAATAATATCATAAATGAAAAAAGTTTTCTACATGATTGAGTTCTTATCATGTCACATGTTGACAATTGCTTACATCCAAAGGAAGAAAAAATATTTTATTCTTTAGTTCACTTGTTTGCAATGAATAATTTGGTCAATCTACACAACTAGAAAAATCTAAAATCACTAAATTGTCCACTTGAAAAATGTGTTGCAGAATGCACCAAAAGAACAAAAATGGGAGATAATGATGATGATGTATTGAAGCATTAAATTCTATTGTATCCTGCAAAGTGTGTCATGTTGAAATGCAATTTGTGGGTTTAAGCTGGTTTGGTTAATGGTGCACATGGATATATTGAAGATATATTCTATATGCCTAGTTCAAAGGTGCCTCAACTTCCTTACATGAAATTAATACTTACATCATCCAACATGTGATTAACTAGCTTAACGAAATGAATAATAATAATGATGTAAGATTACAACCGGGATATTATACTAATATGCTATAATAGTGGATGCTATGTTATCTAACTTACTATTCCTTTAGTAAAGTTACTCTATGTAGTGATGAATATTTTATCTAATGGTCAAAGGAGGAATACATAATAGTAATTCGGAAAGTAACAAATTAGTAAATTTTGTAAAAAAAATTCTAATCTTATGTGTTTTTATGTGATGTTTACTGAGCGATGTTACAAGTGGTATCAAAGAAAAAGATTGCCACACTAGCGCCTTTTGGGAATCACTACGTAGAAAACAAGTATAGGTATGATGCTGGTGAGCATTAACTCAAGTATGATTCTAATGAAATTACATACTGATATATGTAGTAGATTGCATTGACATGAGATGCATGACGCATATTAATAACTACATTGAAGAAGATGTCTTCTTTAAAACTATTCTCATGACATTTGAATCTTTATGTGGATAAAAGACAATAAAACATTGTTTCATTATGAAAAATCCTTATCACTCACTAGTGATAGTGTAGATCAACTACCAACATTTACATGCATATTATTATGATAATGGTTATGGTGCATTTTAAAAAAATGACTAAAGTTACAATACACTGCTTATAAAGAATGAATGCATGTATTGTTTTGTGTGATAAGGAAATAACGTAAAAGGTGTGGTTGTCCTTGAAGAGGACAATAAAATATTGTGAAAGACATTGAAAGAACATGTTTGGATGTTAAATATGAACAATGAGTCAAATGGTAGGACTTGACTATATTTGCTAATTGATGATTGATTCTTGTAATGGATTTGTATTACATTCATGATGGTTGGTAGCATTTATTTTTTTATTAAAATTATGTGCATAAATAAGTTTTGATAGAAGGTTATTACAAGATGTAAATAAAGTGATTGTGGTAGTTTACTTCATGTTGTTGGTGTATTGGTGATAATACATTGTCAAATTTGGGGATTGTTTGGGTTATTACCATAACTGTTATCAACATTTACACATTAATGATAATTATGTGTTTTATATGAATGCAAATTTCCATATGATTTTATGCATAAAATTATTGTATGCAATAAGCTAAAATGATTTTCAAAATTAGTACCTGTTTAAGCAACGCATACATATGATTGCAAGTTCTTGAAACTTACAAAAAACTTGGATCATGATATAGTACTCTCATTAAAGTGATTGATTTCATGGTTTTGTCAACTTAATGGTAGAACTAGTAGCAATCATATGATGTTGATTACGTTGTATGTTCAAAATTCACAACTTTATAAACTTGATTATTCAATGATGATGTTAGCTTGTATGCATCTTACATCTAAAAAATATGTTAATCCATCCTTTAGAAGTTTATCTGGTGCTTGTGAATATTGTGGTAAAATTACATATCAATTTTAATTATTTATGTCCATTGTGTTTTGGGCATGTGGTGTCTTTGTTTTCATCACTAAATAAAAATGTGGATGGTGATGAAAACAAAAATATGGATGGCATTTTGAATCTATTAGTATGAATGATTTGTTAAACCAAGAAAATTTTGTGTGATTGATTTGAATTTCGTAATTTTGCATAATGATTGTTGATTACATGCATATGCATAAATAAAATGACATATTGCATGAGTTAGAACTATGGTGAGTATCACTGATTTGCTTGAATGATGTATGATTTTTTTAAAGAGGTCATAATCCCCTAACTATTGTTATGGGAAAATAATTCACAAGAACATCATTTTAAAGTTCTGTGGATATAGTATCTAAAATATGTATCCTTATTTGTTACGCTTACTTTTAATGCATGATTTTTTTTGTTTGTTTGTGAAAAGTGACAAGACCAATACATTTCTACATTGTTGAAATATTGAGAACATAGATGCATGGGAAAGTGAAATGCATCTTGAATGTATTTGATAAAATGTTCTATGCATAACAATATTTTTTAGAAGGTATGGTTCTATCAAAATAACTCATGACTATTGTTTTTTATGTGATTAACTATAGCTTAATGGAAACATAAGAACTCGTAACTGGTAAAATATTGCAATGTGCTTTGCAACTGTAAATGAGAAAGTATAATGTTATGATGTCGAAGATATAGTAATGTTTTTCTAAACTACATGATGGTTATTATGTGGAAAATTTGAAATAAATACCACATGTACGATGTGATATGTCATTTATTATTTCCTATCAAATTTACTTTTATAGACTATGGGACCCATTTTGAGGGTTAAAGTGTGAATATATGATGTAAAAACATGTTTTCTTTGCATTAATGGTAATGTGCATATGGTCAGTTATGTAAATTATGGTGGGAAAAAGTGCTAAAGAGAATTTCACATGCGATATAGTTATGGGGAAATTATGAAGGTTGAGAAGACCTTGGGCTAACGTCGGTTGCCTGCTGTAATGTCCTCTCCCTAGAGATAGATGATCTTAGTAAGGGGAAATAATTGGCCAATATGGTGAGAGGAGAAAATTCCTTATGAAACTCCATTGGTTTTGGAGCTTGTTGGAGGAGACCTAAAGAGTGAGCTATTGAGCTTTAAATTCCTCACATATAAGACATTGTTGGAGGAATAAGAATGACACTACCAAGAAGAATCAAGTATTGGAACTTGTCTGGTTAAGTGGAATTTATGATTTTAAATGATATAGGGAGTGGAATTCTAGATTGAACCCTACATGATCAATGGAATCCTAGGCTGAACTAGGTGTGGTCCTAGAGATCTAGGTGAAACTGGTGCGGTCTCTAACAAAGAACTATTATAGATCTGAAATTTGTTCAATATGGTTGTGGAAAGAAATGCCCATTGGTTGGGACAATCATTCCTTTGACAACTGCAGTTATCATAGCATAACAAGTTAACTAAAAAGATAAGTAATGTGTTAAAAATGATTTTTTCTATATGATCCTGTAAAAATTTTATGTACATCTTGACAAGAAAGGATCTAAGTGCTCAGAAAGGAGTTACTGGAAGTTTAAGTTCCTTTATTGTATTACTAATCTTGTAAATGTGTTTAATAGGGGCTAAGACAATATGGAATGGGTGTAGATATTGATCATTTGATGATTAGAGAGTTAGGCGATCGCAAAGCACTTGTAGATGTACTATGTAGATGTCCTTAGTAGAGGTTAAGATAGTACGCACTTGATGCAGTTATAGATCATTTCGATGTTTAGAGATTTGGGTGCTCTCTGAGTAATTGAAAAAGTACAATGATAATGATTACCAATTAAATTATTAGGAATATCATTTGATTCGAAATGTTGTGATTAATGTGATTATGTTGGTTACAAAGTGATTTCCATAGAGGTTGTGAAACCCCTCTAGGCATTTGTTGTTAGGATGATAAACCACCTATAATTAATATTTTTGAATAAAGTGACCATGATTTCCAAGAGTAATTGTTAAGTAACAATAATTTGGTATAAAGACGTTGTTTGTTTTTACAAAATTAAATAATTTTGTAGCTATAAATACTTATGATTATATGTAAAAACATTATTGTTTCATTTAATAGTATTTCTTAGAAATTAAATCCTTCATTTTAAAGGGGAGACAACCCCTTTTGGTTGTTTAGATTGTTATATCATGAGTGAAAGTTAATGATCAACACCGAGGATCATGTTATATTTAGGGGAGTATGTAATATCCCTAAGTAATAATAGATAAGTCATTTGACGAATGGTTGATATGATAACATTTTGTAACTCATCTAACAAAGTATCATTATTTATGGACTTAATGAAAAAAAGAATTTCTCCTTCTGTGGTAGTTGTGTGGTTTGTATAGGTTCTAATATATTTTATTTTATTGTATTATTCATTCCATTAAATTTCTCTGATTTTGGATCCGTAGAAGCCCCGTTACATTTTAGTTTCACCCCATTCTATATTCTTTGCTATGTAAATGTTGAAATATATTCAGATATATATTGTGCATATATAGAAAATTCTGTAAGATGACCTTGAAGATTGTGTAGGCTATCGCTTTCCGAGATCTAGCACACATATTATGCAAAGATGGGAGGCAAAGTATCAGCAGAAGCACTCAGTACTCCTAGAATGCAGTGTATGTTTGAAAGCAAGAAAAAATAGGTATTTTTTAATAGTTCAACGTGCTTGAAATAAAGGGTACAATATTCTTCTTCATGTATTAACATTGGGTTAAATGATTTGCTACTGTATAAAGACTAGCCTTTATTTCTGTTACAAGGAGAAACAAATTCAATAAATTTCTAGTATGTAAAGAGTTCTTAATGCTCCTTGAAAATATCTCGTCAACTCCTGGTATGTCCATATTAGTTAGTCAATTTCTCGTGTAAAGACTTATTAATGATTCTCAAAAGTATTTGATGAATTTATGGAAAGTAGATACTAGTTAATATTTCTTTTTTTGGGAAATACTTTCATGAATTATTGCACATAAGGACATTGCTAAATTAGGTTTACCTTGTCAAAGAAATTTATAATTCTCATGCTTGTTACTCGTAATAAATTCATGGAAATATTCCCTTTAATTTTCATGCACGGAGATGATAAATTATAGTACTTTGTTTGAAAATAATAATTAATGTCCCAGTGTTAAAAATTAACAATAGTTAGGATGGTTTTATTGGAAAAAAATTATGATAGTTTCTAGAGAAAAGAATATGTGGTTATAACCACATAGATGCCAGTTATTTTAATCATTTTCTAGGAAACAATATGAATATATTCTGATAACCTTCTTGGAAGAGATTATATGTTTGTTTCGCCAATTTCTTGAAAAAAATTATGTGTTTATATGCATGCAAATACTAGGTATGTTGATAATTTACCCTGAAAAAATATGTATTTAATTTGTAAGTTTCATGAGAAGAGTATGTGCACATAAATAATATATTTTGTATTAGTTTAATGGAATAGAAACATGTATTTTCATATGTGGAAAAAAATATAGCCACCGGGTTAGATTTATTTAAAAAGATAGGTGTTGAGGTGCAAAAAAAAAATAGTTAACATATTATTTTTTTCTAGAAGAAAAAATGCGAACTTATATACATAAAACATTAGCTATTATGCTACTATGTTTGAAAACTAACAAGTTTTTGCATGCACAATAGAATGGCTATTGTATTGGATTTTTTGAGAAAGAATTTGTGGTCATAGACAAAGGAATAATAGCTATGGTGTTAGCTTCCTTTGGAAAAGAACATGCCATTTAGTGGTAGGCTAATTTCTTTAGAAAAGAATGTGTTCTTATGTAAATAAAAATAAGATCAGCTATGATGCATATCATAACAAGGATTAGTTATAACGTGAAGAAATGGTCATAACCATGACATTTATTTTCAATACTATCTTAGTGAACCTTTTAATATTATTGTACTCTAGTAGGGAGAGGTATTTCTTTTTTACTCATTTTCTTATAATCCATAGAAAGAGTTGATGAATGAACATGCTTTGGTAGTATTTATGCAATTGACATTATGCATGTGGAAATTTGATGGTTATGCATTGTTCATAACCATACACATGCATGGACAAACATATATGTTTGTGTAGTGACATGCATGGACAAACATACATGATTTTGTAGTTATGTACTTTTGATTAATGTATGTTAGATGTTAATAAATAGGAAAGTCTCAATTCTTTGTATGTCTTTTAACTATGCACATGAAGAGATGCTTGCAACATAATTAGTAAATATTTAATGGTTGGATGTCAGAATTTGTTGATAGTAGAAATTGTAGGAAAGGATTACACTTCATGTGAAGGACAAATTAGCTTTAACATTATAGCAGGAAAAGAACTTGTGATCCACTCATATTGAAGGAATGTCAACTGAAGGATAATCCACTCATGGGATGAACCAAACCATAAATACATAGGGTTCAAGGATTTGTGGGTAAATGATATCATGATTGATGTAATAAGCTCTAGCTAGTTATGCTTAAATTAAGATGATATTTCTTTGTAAGATTCTTTTTGAACAATGGTCCAGGAATGGACTCCCTTATAATTTTTGAGTGAGAATTGAACACCCTCACCAGCTGTTTAGTAAAATTATAGATTTGATGGTTTTTTCCTACAGGGTTTCCAATGTGTATCACTAATAAATGATGTGAATTTATTCTTTGTAATTCTAACGTTGTTGTTTGCCTACATGACGTTAAAACTTACATCATCAAACATGTTATTAAGTAGCTTAATGAAATGAAAAATGATAATGATATAAGATTATAACAAAGATCTTTTGATATTACACTATAACAATGAATGTTATCTTATGTAACTTACTTTTCCTTTACTAAAGTTACTCTATGTAATGATAAATATTTTATCTAAAGGTCAATAAAAGTATATGGAATCGTAATTTGGAAAGTTACAAATTAGTAAATTCTATAAAATATTTCATTTTTATGCAAAGCTTACTAGGCAATGTTACATAAATAAACTTAGGAAAAAATGCCCTATTTTAATTCAAACAATTAGAAAAATAATGCCCTCTTCGGACCTTTGGCATGAATTAAGAAGACAATGAAATGCAGGAAAGTTATTAAAATTATTACGATATTTAGACAAATAAAAAATAATAACAAAGAATTCATAAAAATATAATATAGTTTTCGAATACCAAAGGTCTTAGGCATGAATAGCATCAATGTTTGTGTATGTGTGTGTGTATATATATAGTATTTCCTCTTTTATCGCAAGAATATTCAATAATTTGAGATAATAAATTTATATTTTCTGATTAAGTAAAATTTTATATAGTAATTTTTGATAACTTATTTATATGTGATAAGTAGAATTTATATGTCATGAGTAGATACAATTCTATATGATTGAATGATAGTTTGGATAGTCAAATAATAATTTAGTTATAATTTGTGTATTTTTGATATTACATAAAATTGATTATGTGATTTACTGTAATAATAAGTAAAGAGTAAATATAATTTTTTTTAAATTATTTTTTAATATATTTAATTTTATCAAAATTCAATTAAAAAATGTACTATTCCATATTGATTAGCTTAGAGGTTAACTGATTAACGATGTAACATTGTTTGTTCGTCGTCAAAATAGATTTTTTCTCTGTCTGCCCAAATAAAAATTTAAAAATTTAAAAAATTTAAAACTTAAATAACTATACAAAATATTTAAATAATGTCGATTCATAAAAAAATTTGCACTTGAAAAAATTAGATCTCTCTAGGCTCATATTAAATCTATATTTAAAGTGGATCTTAAAATATACAATTACAATATCACCCAAGAAAAACCAAAATCATACATGTTATAACACCGACATTTTTATCATTTCTTCGTTAATTTTACAAATAACGTAACATGAAATGATCCCATAAGAGTGTGACAACCCATTTAAGAAAGAAAGAGGATGAAAATGTTGCGAGTGAAATGTTTAAGCGAACACAGGGGTCACATTGTTGGAATATCCAATCCATGAACTTGAAAGGTGTGAAACAAAAGCTAGAGGCGTAATGTGTGATCCTTAGGTTTATAAAATATATGTTAACTTACTTAAAGGATTTTAAAAGTATCTGTATATCAATAAAGGATATTTGCGATGTGCTCGAAACTATTGCGTTCCAAAATCTACACTGATTCCATACAAAGCAAGCGTGCCACCAACCCTTCGAGTGAAAATTTGAATTTGTTGTATAGCTTAATGAAACCCTATCAAAATATTTGAAAATGTCAAGCTTGAACTTGTCTCATTAAAAGAGAATAGACATTACTGATTGTGAGGCGATGAAGTAGTAGATGATCTAGCCATTTTCTATGCTAGTTGGTTTCCTATGCTTGGCGATGAATGATATGGACCTTTTGTGTTGCCATTATCTAATGGTCATTAGCCCCACAATTCTGATATTAGTATTAGATTTGGGATGTTTGGGGTTGTTGAGTTATGGTTTGGTTCAACGTCATTGTCAAATGATGACTTAGATAAGGTGATTTTATCTTCCGAGAGTTCTTTAAAATTCTTCCCCACATCTCTTATACCCTCTCCAAAATTGAGAATTCTTTAAAATACTTCCACACCTTTGTCATATCCTTTGTCATACTTCCACTAGTACTCTTTAGAGGTCGTACAACTAGTAACTCCCCCGAAACTTGTTTCAGTGTGTTTTAATGGTTGAAATGTGACCCTCCGAATGCCATTAAGTAGCAATGGAATTTGAATGGAAAATTGTTAGCTACTAGATAATTTGTCTCTCAAATACAGTTAAAATTTTCTAAAACATTTAGGTCAACTTTGAGGGATGGGTATTTGAAATTCCAACCCGGTTTATTTTTCCTCTCGTTTTGATATATTAAATACTCTCCCCAATGAGTGTATAAATGAAAATTTTATTAGATTGGTTTCTTTTATATTAATCCAATGAACCTTCGACCGAAATTACTCTAATGAAAGTTTCTAGGAGCGATAAAACATTCCCTCTATATGGTGTAAAAGTAATGAAGCTTTTCCTTTTTTCAAATTTTCTATCATTGCACCCTAAAATGATTAATCTCATTAGACCCTTTTATGTGAAATAGATGTTTGGGTTTATAGTAGCATTTTAACCTGCTAGAAGTTTTAAATTCGTTAGACCCTTTCATAGGTTAAGCTGTTGATTTTTCTGTTTGGATAGCTGATTTTGCTTTAACCGATAATTTATACTTTTAACTTCTTAAATTTTGCACCATCCAAATATTTTATGAGTTTTTCGGAAAGATGAATTTTTTATGTTAAAAAATACGACTTAAATGATGAAACGTTTAACCATGCACCAAAAATTAGATAATTTAATTTGGATGACATAAAGCAAATGGATTATTTTGTGTATTATTATATTATATTTTAGTTTAGATTTACTTTTATTTTTGTAAAAGTATTTTTTAAATTAATTTTTAAGGAAAATAAATAATAAATGAAATATGTATATAAATTAATTAAATAGTTTGACATATGTTTTTTAATACGTAATATAGGTTAATGGAAAAAATTAAAAATGTCAAATGTTAATTATTGAAAAAATTTCAGTGGAAAGTAAAATTTAAATCTAAATTTACTATAAAATAAAGAAATATTTTGAATTTTAAAATTATTAAAATAAAAAATACTATATTTAGGTGACAAATATAGAGAGGGTGGGTTGAAATTGACCATTCTCTAGGAGAGGTAATACATTAAAATAGAGAAACTATAAACCTCATGTAAGACTTTATGCAAGGATGATGAGGCAGGAAATGGGGTGGTGGCTCAATACTTATAAATAAGAAGTTGACGATAATGAAATACATGGTGGAATTTATTTATGGGTGAGGAATTGCACTCTGGAGCATTGGAAAAGTAACTATGTTAATAATGTGATATCCACTGAGTAATGCAAAGCATTAGTATTATTACAGTAAGATAAGTAAGGAAGAGGGGATTACATAGGGAAGGGCCTCCATTTTTTATGGGCTACTAATCTATGGAGGAATTGTGGTTATCATTGGAAACAATTTGAAATTGCAGTGTGTATGGATATCAATGGGTGGATTGTGAGTGGTAGTTGAGACTTCACGAGTTCGACAATTTGAGTGTTAAACCTACACCCGTGAAGGAGGAATTTGTTACATTTTTCCACTAGTGTTGGGCATCAATTGTGGAAACTTTCTACACTTCAGCCTGCTAATCACTCTCTTTTTGTTGGGTTTCTCTTTTATGGGTTTGTTTACTGGTTGCATGTTCTATCAATAACTCTCATTTTATCAATATTTGTTGCTAGGCATTTCCCAATGTTCCTAGAATTGCAATTTCATGTCCTTTCTTTGTTGCTGTGGGGATGGAGAGGATAGGGTATCTCGAGATAACTCTATAACTAGGATACATTGAGATAAAATGTCTTATGTGGGGAGGTGCTAGTTCATTTTTGTTCTTGAAATACTTAGGGCTCCTTCAATTTGAATGCAAGAGTTGTCATGTTGAAAGCTTCAATTACTCTAAGCATCCAAGTTGATTGTTTGGGACTCACTAGTTGGATTGGAGGGAGTATTAGAGGTGAAGAGGGTATTTGGCCATGTGATCGTTGTCTAAATATTATTTATAAGTGATGTATGGTAGGAAGTAGTTTTGTTGGGCTCAAACCCTTGGGATACAGTATGTTCATCTACTCTGGAAGAGGTAGGGAGGGAGGCAAACAATAACAACAATGAGGGCTTAGGAATTTACGAGGGGAGTCCTCGGGAAATGTGTTTGGGGTTCAATAATGAATGTTAGGCCAATTAGTTGATGATTTTTTGTTATGTAACTAGCTCACAAAATAGAAGAAAAGAGAGATCAATGCCTTCAAGATCAGGCTCTTCGAGGGGGAAACCTCCTTTATATTACACAAACGAACAATTATTTGATGATACAAACGAAAAAAACCTCTTTTGTAGATATAGGAGTCTAAGGGGTCACCATATAATCAAAGCCGACATAACAATAATAATATAAGGGCACAACAATAACAATAGTGGGCTTCTATGGGACACAATAATAACAATATGGGAGCAATAGGGGCACAATAATAACAATAAGGGTTACAATAACAATAGTAATGGGGGAACCACTAGTATTATAGGGACCTAACATGCCCCTCTCCTTCAAAAAAGTGTTGTCCTCAACACTTGAGTCATTATGGATGCTTCTGTATAAAATTCTTATCCTCCCATGTGGAATCTTTAGTGAATTAGTCATTCCACTTGATGAAAACTCCAAAAATTGATCGATTTCGTAGTTGTTGAGTTCTTGTTTCTATGACTACTTCATGTTCCAATATGTTTTTTCCTTCCTCGTCAAATTCTGGTAATATTTTTTGAACTCAGATCTTATCACCTATAACCTTATTTAAGCTTGAAAGATGGAAAAATGGGTGCACTCTTGAAGTTGCAGGAAGCTCTAATTTGTATTCCATAGTACCAATCTTTTGCAACACCTTCTATGGAACATAATAATTTGGTGATAATTTATTATCCTTCGTAGCTTGCTTGAGGGACATTTTCTTATATGGTTGTAGCCATATGAATACCCATTCACCTACATGAAAACTCCTTTCACTATGTTGTTGCTTTTCCTATTGTTTCATTCTATTCTGCGCCAAAGTGAGGTTATCCTTTAAGAGTTGGAGAAC
Organism: Pinus taeda; assembly: GCA_000404065.3. Classification (NCBI taxonomy): domain Eukaryota; kingdom Viridiplantae; phylum Streptophyta; class Pinopsida; order Pinales; family Pinaceae; genus Pinus; species Pinus taeda. The sequence goes on from APFE030184941.1 coordinate 105,522, forward strand.
TTGTTGTTGATACTCGATGTGATCTTCCACTGCTTCAACCTTAGAATTCTCTCTTAAATATTTTTTGATTGATGGTGGATGATATCCATAAATTTCCATAGCTGGGGTCATTTTTGCTGCAGTATGGAAGGAAGTGTTATACCACCATTCAGCTAGAGGCAACCATTTCACCCATTGTGTCTATTTATTAGAGACAAAGCAATAGAGATATCCTTCCAAACATTTTTTTTACTATCTCAAATCTCCCTTCAAACTGAGGATGATAGGATGAGCTATGAGCTAATTGAGTACCAAGAGAAGAAAATAATTTTGACTAATTTTTTTTAGTGAAAATGGGATCTCTGTCACTTACAATAATCTTTGGTTTTCAATGTAGTTTTTGAATTGTTTGCATAAATGCAGTAGAAACTGTACCGGATTTAAAAGGATGAGATAATGCACAAAATGTGCATACTTGGTAAGTCTGTCAATTACAATAATGATGACTCTCTTTCCTTTGGACTTGGGTAAACCTGTGATAAAATCCATTAAAACCTCCTCCCAATATTTGCTTGGAATGTATAAAGGTTGTAATAGAGCTAGGGTCTTAATTGTTTCAACTTTATTTTGCTGGAAAACAAAACATTCCACCACAAACTTTTGAATATATGATTTAAGGCCATCCCCAAAAAATTCCTTCTTAACCTTGTGGTAAGTTTTTAAAAATCCTGAGTGCCCTCCTAAGGGAGTTGGGAATTCTTACCTAGGTATAAGCCATCTTTGTACCATAACGAATCATTTTTCCAATGAAATGTATCAGATGTACTGGAATATTCTTGTATCTTTTGAATGCATTCCCACACTTCTTCTTCTTCATTCTTTCATTTATCCCTTGCTTTGTTTATCCAATTTGGTTGGATAATAGAAATGGCACAAAGTAATGCTTCCACATCGTCATCCTTTCTTGAGAGTACATCTGCCACAACATTTTGCTTCCCTTACTTGTAGATTATTTCAAAATCATAATCCAACATCTTTGTGACCCATTTTTTATGTTCTTCTGAATATAACCTTCATTCTAGAAAGTATTCAAGACTATCATAATCCGTTTTTACCTTGAAGTGTCTTACCATTAGGCAGGGTCATCATTTCTTATGTTCATGTAGTATTTCCAACATTTCCTTCTCACAAATAGCTTTATGTAAATATTTTCCTCTGATTGGATGACTTTCAAAAGCAATGGGTCTTTCTTCTTGCATTAGAAAAGTACCAATTCCATTTCCAGAGGCATCACTTTCCATAATAAAGATTTTTGTGAAGTCCGGCGTAGCTAGGACTGGTGCTTGGCACATTGCCTCTTTAAGATGTTCAAAGGCCTTCATTCCTTTAGGAGTCCATGAAAATGCATCTTTTCTTCAATAATGTTGTCCCATAATTCTCAACAAACCTACGATAATACTATGTCAACCCGAGAAATCCTCACAAATGCTTTATGGATGTGGGGATTTTCCATTCCTTAATGGCTTTAATTTTGCTAGGGTCTACCTTAACACCTTCAAGAAATACAATATGACCCAGATATTCCACCTCTTATACTCCAAAGAAATATTTGGAGCCTTTTGCATATAATTATTTCTCCTCCAATAGTTTTAGCACCTTGTCAACATGTTGAACATGATCCTTCCAAGATTTGCTGTAGATTAGTATATCATCAAAAAATACTAACACAAATTTTCCAAGGAAGGGTTTAAAAATGGAATTCATCAAACCTTGAAATGTAGAAGGTTCATTAGTAAGGCCAAAAGGCATGAACAAAAATTCATAATGATCCTCATAAGTTCAAAATGTTGTTTTTAGAACGTCTTTAGTCTTCATTTTCATTTGATGATATCCTGAAAGAAGATCCAACTTGTTGAAGTAAATTGATCCATGCAATTCATCCAATAATTCATCAATAACACAAATGAGAAATTTATCTTTAATAGTGACGTTATTGAAATCCCTATAATACAGACACATACGCCATGACCCATCCTTCTTGTGCACCAATACTACTGGAGCAGAGAAACAACTTTGACTAGGTTGAATTATACCATCCTCTAGCATTTCTATGACCATACATTCAATTTCACTCTTTTTGGCACACGAATATGTAAGGCCTCATGTTTGGAGGATACTTTTTGGAATAAAATGAATAGCATGATCATGATAACAAATAGGTCGGAGGAATTTGGGAGTCTAAAATACCTTGGAATCTTTGTCTAAGGCTTTTGGAGATCTGGAGAAAAATATGATTTCGATGTGGGAAACTATATCGAAAATAATTGTGCAATTATGCCTTGTTCTTCTTTGTTTAGAAGCTTTGTCATTCCATTAGAGATGATTATATTTCCCGGTTTCCCTGTGATACCCATTAATTCAACTTCCTTTCCTTCCAAAGAAAATTTCACGAGAAGTTCTTCAAAATTAAAAGACATTGTACCCAAGGATTGTCGCCATTGGACTCCTAGTACATCATCAACACCACCCATTGGAATGGAAAGAATTAGGATATTCAGTACATATTATCCTATGGAAAGCTTGATATTATGGTACTTTCTAGAGCAATTTATGGTTCCTCCACTTGCAACCATCACTTGACACTCTAGTGTTGGTTATAGGAAGCAATTCAATTACTTGGTTATCTTATAATGAATAAAATTATGGGTACTTCTAGAATCAATAAACACTATAACCATTTTATTCTTGATATGTCCTTCTATCTTGATATGTTTAGTGCTAATTTCAGCCAATGTATTACAAGATATGGTCGGATTCATTTCTTCCTTCTCTATGGTTTTTCCTGGTGTATATCCCCTTCTCTTGATGTTTCTTGTTCCTTTTTCTCCTCCTCTTCATGATCTATATAAAATAATTTCTTCTCGGCACAATTATGACCTTTAGTCTATTTCCTATCAGAACTGTAACAAATCCCTTTTGCTATTTTTTCTTCCAATTGTTGTGGTCTCAACCTTGTAAGTTATAGAAGGCTAGAGGAATCAACACTTCCTTTTTGCCATAATTTTTCTTTCCATTTTTCTTTCCAGCCTGAATGACTTCTCTAATGAATCAGGGTCCCAAAGGTGAACCTCATGTTGGATGTTATCCTTTAAAGGCACTATGAACACATCAAGCCTATGTTCCTCTGCAATATATTTTACCCTTATATTCAATTTTTGGAAGTCATTAATGTGCTCCATCATTGAAACCTTTTGTTTGAGATTTATCAATTGGCTAAAAAATGTCTTGCTTTTTGTATCCTCGTAAGAGCAAAGCCATCGATATTATACAAACTAATTAGGTTCCAAATATAAAGTTTCAATGCGTACCTTTTATGTGCTTTTCACATTATGGATATTGAAATATTTCTCCATCTGTAGTATCCATGTTACGAGATCCTTGCCATCAAACTTCCTCATAACGATCTTTGGAACATGGTGGGTCTTAAATCCACCGATAGAGTCTATGAAATCGTGACTAACATTTATTTTTTTCTCATCTTTAGTTTTCTCTACTACCTATTCGCCATTAGGAAGCCTTTCCTAAGCAACTTTGTCAAACCTTCCTTCAAACCTTCCACGTATTTCCTCAAATTTTCAATGTTGTCATTCTTTGAATCATGATTAACATTTATTTTGTTCTCATTCTGAGCTTTCTCTACTATCTTTTCACCATTAGTAACACTTTCTTGTAGCAACTTTGTCAAACCTTCCTTCCAACCTTTCATGTCCTTCTTCCAATCTTCAATGTTGTCTTTCATGCCATGCAACTTAGCTTCCATGTCTCTCTTTAAACCATCCATCTTATCTTCCATGCCTTTCTTTAAACCATCCATCTTAGCTTCTGTTACACTTTGTGAGAGTGAAATTTGTTGCACTTAGTCCCGTAATTTTGATATATCATGTTGCATTTCTTTCTCTTCTTCATGAGTCATGCTAGAGCTTTCAGGTTGCTTACTATATGTTTCCATTTTATTTCTTCAGGGCAACAATTAATGATATTAATGCTTCACTATGCCCTTGGAATTCCTTCACACTGAATTTTTTTGACCAAAATTTTGCAAAATTAAAAAAAAACTACACACATTTTTTCATTTTGTAGGAGCTTAATATTGAATCTATTTTATCTCTATAATTTTGGATCTCCAAGGTACGAAATTGTTTCCTACGATAACCCTTTGTTTCCTCTTTCCAACTCCACAAATCTGATCAATATTGGATTCTTCAAGGAAGAGTTATGCCAAATTGTCCACGATGACTTGATTATAGACTCGCTCGGTAGGGTGAACTTGTATGAAGTTCCACGTGTCATTGTTTCAAGTTTAATACCTCAAACCAATACACATAAAAATACGGGCTGTCCTCTTTCTGTGACGTTTTATGAAATTCCAATCTGATGCTTTGAGAGAAACTTATGATGATTTTCCCCAGGTCACCTGTTTGAAATATAATTTGAGAGCCCGCAAAAATCCTAACTTCCTTGGATGATATCTCTGAAAATATAGTGAGACAAGATCTGAAATTTGAACCCGAAGTTTAACAAGATTTCGGCTCAAATGGGTTATATTTTATCTTCTGAAATGTTGCAGAAAGAAAGTTATAGCGAAAATTTCATGATTACCTATTTGGAGCAGTGAAACCTTAGAATTCAAATCTCTGATACCAAATGTTATGCAAGCAACTCACAAAATAGAAGAAAAGACAGATCAACGTCTTCAAAATCAGTCTCTTCGAAGGGGAAACCTCGTTTACATTACACAAATGAACAATTATTGGATGATACAAATGACAAAACCTCATTTCTATATATAAGCATGTAAGGGGTGACCATATAATCAAAGCCAACATAACAATAATAATAAAAGGGCATAACAATAATAATAGTGGGCTTCTATGGGGCATAATAATAACAATATGGGGACAATAGGGGCACAATAATAACAATAAGGGCTACAATGACAATAGTAATGAGGGAATCACTACTGTTATAGGGACCTAACATCTTTCGAGGCCTTTCCCAAAAGGCTTGTGAACTTGCCATACTTAAGTGGTGTGGAGTGTACGAACCCCTTTGTGCCTTGTTTGACCTAGTTCCCTAGCTCAATCAACAAGGTTTTTTGACAAAATGTTGAGACAAAGATGTTGCATGACGGTAGGGGAAACATACTATGATGAGTGAGCCTACAAGGATAATATCTTCTTACATCACCAAATAGAAATTTTTGCAACAAGGCATTGGTAGCAGACTTTGATTCAAGTATAGGAGGAGCTAACCCAGACTAAAGGGGAAAACTATTCCCATATAACTTCCTTCTCTAAATTTGAAGTGATGGCATATTGAATAGGTTGGATCCCTGATATGGGGCGTAGACAAGGAAGAGATAATCAATACATACATAAAATTGATTTGTATTAGGAGATGGAGTTCATGTTGGGACACATAATTTAGATTGCCAAGAAACCAGGATGTGCCTACTTCACACTTTGGACCACATCCATGGGAAGCTAAAATATTATGAGAACAAACTCGATAGGATAGACTACATATTGGTGAGGATTGAGCCCCATCTTCACATCACGCTAGCATCAATGAGACCCTTGGCTGATCCAGCAAAGCCTATTCTAGTAGACGACTCAGACTCAAAACCCCTCACTTGATTGTTTTTGCTTATGGTTATTGTGTTTCGTGTGGTAGTAGTTTTGTGAGAGGCTAGATAGACCACCATCTAGGTCTAACCTTGACGGATGCTAGTTTTCATATGTTTTAAATTGGCTTTTTTGACCATACATAAAGTATATATTTTTTTAATAGTCATGTATCCCATGTAAGACCAAAATAACATATGATAGTTCCTGATGTAATATCTTGTTTTTAGAGTTAATAAATTTCACTTCATACATTTTTTTATTAAATAAAATAAAAAAACAAAATTTAAAGATTTGAAAAATATAATTTATTTTTGATTATTTAAAAAATATCCAATTTCTCTGGCACAATTTCTTTAATTTAATTCAATATATTCCCTCTAACATAATTGATGAGTATATTAGTTATCTATGTTTAATTTAGATAGTGTGGAGAAATATTGCCCTATATTATAATAATAAATAAATACATATTTTGTTATATAAACATATATTTATCATTCATATATATATTTCTTTAACTATTATTTTATAAACATAGCTATAGTTTATAATCATAATATATTTATTGATTAAATATTATAGAAATTTAAATATGAAAAAAAATCAAAACAAAAACTTTTTAATTTATTCCCAGTAAATATATGTTAATTTATATTATTTATTATCACTATTATTATTATAATGGTTTAAAAATAATGATATGATTGCTTTTAAAATAAATTTCTCATAACCGTATTCATACCATATTCCCATGAATAATAAATAATTTTAGTGAATATATTGAGTAGTTTTTATCCAACTAGAATCCAAAAATTAACAAAAGAAATAAAATAAAATAATGTTACTTGATCTACATTCGAATTTTATTTAGAATTCTATCTCCTACAGTGTTGTATGCGTTCAGCAGAAGGTGAAGTGTATCCATCCATCTTTCTCTGCCTCATCTTTTCTGCGATGGGGGAAACTATAAAAGTATTTTTATGCCTTAATCTAGGTGGGGGAAGTTTCAAGAGTCGACCTACCGAATACAATATTACTGGCACTGGTTCCCATTAACGGTAGTCACAATCTTAATTTGCGTACCACATTCACATAAACAACTCGGAACGAATTTTTTGGAATTCAGAAGAGGAATGTGGCAAGGAGATGCTGCAAAAACGTGGACCTACAGTACAGAAGTTTCAAATCAATGGAAAGTGGGATGGACGATAGGCTGCATTATTGTTGAGCACCATGGGTGACGTTTTCTTATTTTACAACTTCTGATGTTTGCAGGGCTCCAAGAGTCGGCCGTACATTGCGACGCTGCGACGGATTAATCTCCACCCTTTTGGACATCGAAAAGTCACTTCTGTTAATTTTAGTTTTAAAATGGATTTGTAAACTTTGAGAACTCGCAATTTACTTTGTCGTCTTTTCCGAGGGGACTGTGATTTTATCAGCGTTCATTACAAGAAAATTGATATACACTGAAACAATTTTTAAAATTCCACAAGCATTTAATTAGTCAAAATAAATTGTATAGAAATACATTTAAATATACGAAAGATAACTAATAGTAAAAATATGTGTTATAATAAATCTATTAAAATTATTTATCATTTTTAATTTAATCTTTTAATAAATAACTAGTAACATTCAATTTACTTTGAGGAGCAACCGACTCAGATGAAATGTTTAATGGTTATGAGAAACATGGATAATGATCATGAAAACCAAATAACTCAAAATTCAAGAAACAGGAAGAAACCCACGAGTGTACAATGGAAAGCATAAGCAAACCTGACGAAACAGTCCCTATCAGAAACCGCAGTAGCTACGAGATGTTGCGAACTAATTTTTGTAAGCACTATTTGTATGAGGGGAGGTCGAATGATGGTATTTAATTGCAAACCAGCTTCTAAAATAGTTTTAACATCATTTTTAATGTATTTATTGTGGAAAAATTATTGGAGAAATGTTATTAAAGTATTTTTTATGAGTACAACTAAATACTATGTAACTTTCTTTTTCAATATTTATGATGTATAATAAATCTATGATATTAAAAATTGGATCAGAAAGAAAATATGTTTTACTTTTATATTATAATTAAAATGTTAATATTTAATTTTAGTTTTGAGAAATTTAAATAAAAGTGTTAAAACATTTATACTATAAAATAAAACTGTTTTATGTGTTTAATTTAAGTTTTGGGAAATTTAAATAAAACAATGTAGATTTAAAGGTAAAATATACTTTTAAATATCAGTTAGTTATAAAAAAAAATTAACATTTAATTTTATAAATAAATATTTAAGAAGTAATTTTATAATTTTTATAAAAAATATATAATTGAAAAAAAAAAAAAAATATTGTTGGATTAAGACAATTTAAAATTATAGTATAATATAAGATATATAGTTTATTCAAATAGATATGTGTTTGGCTAATAATATCTAGAAAAAACAGAGAAAAAATAATTTAATAATATTCATAAATAAAATATCCAAATCTTATTTTAGTTAAAATATTTTTAATATTAATTAATTATATCTATGTTTATTATATTTAGATATATATAATATTTTCTTCATTTTTCTTCTTAACCTATAAAGTTTGATATGCGATATTTATAAAAGATAATATTATAAAAACACATGTTTATATACCTTTAACTATTAGAACCCAGTAAAATAATTGGAAAATATATTTTTACTATATTGAAAAACATATTTTACCATTAAATGTTAGGTATATGATAAATAATATGTCTAGAAAAAATACACAAATTTTAATCATATAAACGTCATTTCTGGTTATTAATTTAATTTTATAATAAATAACCAAGAAATTCAATTTATTTTCGAAAGAAATTATTTAGATAAAACTTTGAATAATTATGATGAAATAATCCTTCTATGATACTTTTGTAAGAACCATATGTATGGAAGGAGGAGCTCAAATGATTTCATTTAGTTGCAATCTAAATAAATAAATATAAATAAAAAATAAATAAAATAAATTGTAGTTAGTGTTCCCAATGGGTTGGAGAATTTTTTAGATATTTTGCATAGCTTAATATCAAGGAATTATATGATTTTATAATGATAAATAGTACATAATTAATATATGATATTTAAAATTACCTTTATATTGTGAGTGAACGAAGCATATGAAGCTTAGCTTGTGGTAGGTGGGTCAATGGTATATGATGTGTCATTGAAGTAGAGAGGAAGCCACTACAAGTGGCACCAAAAAGGACAAAGCCTCGATAAGGTGAAGGTCCTATATATACTCTAGATTCTCAATAGCTTCATTCGTTTCTACTTCCCAACATGGGCGATAGGGAGGGTAGTTTTACTAATGTTGAGTAACAGGCTTTCCACCTGTGCATGCTTGCTTGTTTAGGAAGCTCTGCCCTGGATGGTGTTGGTGGCTATTGTAATTCTCCTATTACTATGCTTGCTTCAGTGAATATTAGGGTGGTGTGGGATCAAGAGGATAGGGTATGTGGACGAATGAAGTTCCCTCCTGAAACATGGGTTCGAGCTCCTCTTTTATTGTGCCAATCTGCGAAGCTTATCCTTTGGCGTATCCTTCAAACCCTTGGTGGGGGCATGATAAGCTTATTTCTTCTTGTTTGGTTTAATTCCTTTGGTTCTATATTGGGAATGTGTTGGTATGCTCGTTTTACTCCTTCCCCGGGATCTTGCATTTCTGCGATTATGATTTGAACCACAGCTTAGGAGGGCCGTAATTGGGTGGCATTTTCATAAAAAAGGGTCCACAGGGAATCCCACTTATAGTTCGACTGTTAATAGACCCACCGTAAGGACCTATTTCAATTCTGGTGCATTGGACATGGTAGTAGGTGTTGGAATTGCAACGTGGCTTATTTTTTTCTAGAGCGATGGAGCAAAGGGATCTCTGGGAGTCGTTCATTTTCTCCCTTTACTTTGAAGTCCCCTTCTTAGTGTCCCACAAGCCTAGTTGTCATGTCACACCAATGCAGTTGAGCTTGGTGAAGAGAAGGATGCTGAGACATGCCAAGGGAGAGGGTTGGTCAGGTGGACGAAGCGAACCAGGATGCGTATATGGCACAAATGTGGTGGAGGAAGTGGCCCCAAGCTCGGGTCCAGTTGTCGAGTCTGAGTAGAGTAGCTTCCCTCGATGGATTCTCTAGTTGTGCAACTGTGAAACATCTCAGCCACCTTAGAAGACATTTAGGAACAATGATACAAAGACAAGAATGAGGTTATTTTATTCCTAAATAGAATACAATAAAATGAATGGGACATTCTACACCATTTAATGTCTTTGCGCTAGAGCCAACATTTAGCTAGTGAACATTTGGATGAGATGGAGTTGTGCCTTGAACACATTGAATGTCATGCTCATAGGGATCTTGGTCCTCTTATGGCCTCGGGAGCTGTTGATGCACCCGATATTCACAACTTGCCTATGTTCTATGCTAGTTGTTTTATTGTTCTTCGTGTGTTTTTGGATATCTACCTTTTTTGTCTCTAAGGGTAATGAAAAAAATTGCACCATCTACTTAGTTTTTGTACCTCTCTACTCGTTAACAAATTTGGTTGGAATGAAACCTAGAGAGAAATGGGTATCATGTTTATCTATTGTACATTTTTAATGAATTAACAAAAAAAATTGCTAAATAAAAATATAATATTTAAAATTATATAATTAAAAATTATATTTTAATATTTTATTATTAAAACATGTTTTAACATTTAATATTATATTAAAACTTTTAGTATAAATAAAAAAATTAATGTAATCAAAGGTAAAAATATTTATTCCTTGTATTAAAGTTGTATTTCAAAATTAATTTTATAAATAAAATATTCTTAAAATTATTTTTATATTTTTATATATCAAATACTATAAGTGAAAATAAAGAGATTTTTGACTGGTTATAAATATACTCTAAATTATAATATAAAACAGATGTGTAGTTACTCCTGCACTGGACATGACTTGAAAAGTGACATTTAAATCTTTTTAAGAATATATGCAGGAGAAAAATATTTTAATATTAATTATATATAAATTATTTAAATATTTATTTTAACTAAACATAAAATATATATATATATATATATATATATATATATATATATATATATATAATGACATGGACTTGAAAGTGACATTTAAATCTTTTTAAGAATATATGCAGGAGAAAAATATTTTAATATAATTATATATAAATTATTTAAATACTTATTTTAACTAAAACATAAAATATATATATATAATGAGTATAATTTTTCTAAGGCATATACATAGTGCATTATTCCTTTTCTTTTGTTAAATATAAAGTTGAGATATGGTATTTAAAAAAATATTAATAACAAAAAATTATCTATATGATTTAAACTATTAAAACCATTCAATATATAAATAATTAGAGAAAAACATTCTTCTTACATTGAAAGACATTTTCTACCACATGAGGGAGATGATAGAGCATGTATCAAGGGACATGAAAGTATTTAATGTACAAGTCATTCAATGAGATAATCATCTTTGAAATATTTTCCACATTATCAATTTCAAATCTAAGTCTATAATGGTTAAAAAAGACCAGGTGCAAGTAAGTACAATATTTTTCTCACTTTGTTCTCACTAAATAGTATTTGAACTTTTAAAAAATTATATTTCAACTCTATCTTTCTTGACACATATTCTTGTGTGTGCATGTCTCAATTAACCATGTAAATTTAAATATAGAACTGTAAAAAATTAATTATACTATATATTTCTATAAATTTTTTAAAATAAATACATAAATTTTTTTTTAAATATTTTATTCATAATTAGCTCCAAAAAATACTAATCATTTTATTTTTGATATTTTTTTTACTTTTACTTATTCACTTTTACAACTAATCATAACATAAAAATAAATTGATTTGATTCAAATATTTTAATTTTAAAACATATAAAAATATATTTTACTAATTCTAAATTTTATATATTAACTTTATTAACCTATATTAATTATTAATAAAATCACATATCTATTTTCTATGGAATTCACTTCTGAAAATGAGATTTCTCTCCCATAAATGTTGCATTATAAATATATTAAGAATATATTAAACTATTTCTAAGCCTGCCTTGCCAATAATCACATATCTATTTTATATTAAATTCATTTGTGAAAATGAGATTTCGGCACTGTAAATATATTAAAACTAATGACAAAGTAAATCGCACTGCCTGAAAGTTTACGAATCCAATTTAATACTAAAATTATGGCGAGTGACTTTTCGATGTCGAAAAAGGTCATATTAATAGTCACTACATCGCCCAACTCTTCACGCTCCCAATTCTTTTCTTGTTAATTGGCTGAGGTGTCACATCGTCTAAGTAGTTCACATGTTCCATTATTAAGTTACTTTGTAAACTATGCCTAACATTCATCTTCATTCATTAACAATATCAATGTGCGGAATCCATTAACATTATAAACATTCATAAAATAGCAGAAGGAACACCATTCATATGCAATAAGAATCTTTTATTATGTATTGAAGATTTTACAAATGACTGGGAGTAAAGTTCCACCGGCGTTTTACCCGTGTCGGGCACCCACCTCGTGCACGCCTTGCATGGTGGTGCACCCTTGTTACAACACATACAAGAATTCTTGCCGAGTTGGGCAGGCATCCCCTTGCATGACCCCTCACCCCAACTTACAACTGAGCTCGTGTTTAACCGGTGGGCTGGTGCCCACACACACCCTCCATTTGCAGTTTCCTTCAAATGGCAGGCGGGTGCCTTCATGCACCCTCCACCCGCACTACGACCTGTCACCAGACTTTGTACCAACCCATGTAGCGCTGGCCGGCGAGCGGGCGCATGACCTGCGCTCCTTGCTACGGCCTTTCTCCACCTTCGATCTTCCTCTTCGATGATGAGCGAGTTCGAATAATGCCTCCTTGCCATGTTTCCTCTACGAATATATACAATGGGGAACGGAGGTCGTGGCACCTGGCCGACCCTCCATTCAACCTCCAACCAACTCGTCCATTTGCCAAACTCCACCTAAAGTGTAGGTTAGCCTGCCCATGGCACAAGACCACCCACCTCAAGTCACCATGTTTGCCTGGTCAGCCCACAGTGCAATTCTCCACTCGTCCGTGTATAAATATAAGGCAACCAACTCATCTACACTATGATGCCTCGCCCTTGATCACCCTCTTAACTCGCGCGTTTTCACTACTTCATTTGGCAGATGGGCACACCCACGCGACTCGCCAGTTGTAGGGCATTACATCCTCCCCCACCCAAACGCATTGTCATCTCTGGCAATCCTGCTCTACGCAGTAGCTTCCTGTCATACTTTGCAATCTTCGGCTTCCATCTCCAAAGTGAGTCCTCCATTTCCTAGCTATCTTCCTTTGGTGCATTCTTCCATCTGACAAGAAATTCCTACTTCATGTGGCAACCAAGTCCTGTAGTTTTGAAACTCAGAATCTTCTCCAACTCTAGGTTTGGCTTGTCCACAATCCCGGCTAGTCCTCTCGGTGGTTCAGGTCTCTCTAGATGATCAACATCAAGTTTGCATTTCTTCAACTAACTCATGTGAAAAACTGGATGCTTCATGTGCATATGGTGTGTAAGCTCCAGCTCATAAGCAACTTCCCCTACTCTCTTCTTCACCTAGAATGGTCCTTCATACTTCCTCGTCAGTTTGCTCATAGTCCCCTTAGGTGGCTGAAACTGATCTCCGGTTATCCTAAGAAACACCATATCTCCCACACTGAAGTGTACATCCCGTCTTCCTCTATCTTCCTATTTCTTCATTCTCCTTGCAGCTTCATGCAAGCGCAACCGTGCCGGCTCCAAGGTCTCATCCCAAGCCTTCATGAACTTCTTTGCATGAGAACTTCTTAAAAAACCTCCTATCAGTACAGTATGTGGTGTGACTGGCATCTGTCCATTCACCAACTCAAATGGACTGTACCTTGTTGTAGAACTCTTTTGAATATTCTCACTGAAATGAGTAATATTTAAGAGTTCAAGCTAATTCTTCTGATTAGCCGTCACATAATGTCTCAAGTAATCCTCCAGCAATGCGTTGATCCTCTCGGTCTGTCCATCTGTCTGTGGATGGTAACTCGAACTCATCAACAACTCTGTCCTGACTAACTTGAACAATGTGGTCCAAAATCTGCCTATAAATCATGGATCTCGATCCAACAAGATGCTTAATGACATCCCCCAATACTTCACTATGTTCTTAAAGAACAACTCCGTAGTCTGCTCGACTCCACAAGGCCTCTTTGTTGGAACAAAGACAACATACTTGGAAAAATGATCAGCCACAACCATAATCCCATTATACCCCTGAACTTGTGGCAAATAAGTAATGAAGTCCACCGTGACACTCATCCATCATCTCTCAGGAATCGGTAAAGGCTACAACAGACCTCCTTGCCTCTGAGTATCTGATTTGTCCTACTAACAAATGATGCATGTATGTACATACTCCTCTACATCCTCTCACATCTTCTCGCAAAAGAATCCTCTCTCCAAATGATGCTACCCTAGGTGGCCAGCCCACGGTGAGTCATGGCACTTCTTCAAAAGGTGCCCTCTGAGACTAGATGACTTTGGAACATAGAGTCGGTTTCCAAAGAACAAGAATCCATCTCGAAGAAAGAACTTTCGTGCCTTCCCTTCTTTTATCTGCTTCACTATATTCTGTGCTTGAATTTCGGTTTCAACACTTTCCTTGAGCTTATCCTGCATCTCTTCTGACATTTGAACTTGATTCCTACTCCTTGTTGCTCAGTCTTCTCCCTCCAATGTTGCAAGCTGTCCCTTCCTGCTGACGGCATTTGCTACTGCTTTGAGTCTCCCCGGTCTATACTCAATAGTCATGTCGAATTCTACCAAGAAGTCGTGCCAACGAGCTTGCTTCGTAGAAAGCTTTGGTTGTGATGCAAAATAACTTACTGCAATGTTGTCAATCTTGACAACAAATGCCTTCCCAATCAGGTAATGCCTCCACACATGAAGACAGTGAATGATTGCAGTCATCTCTGTCTCATGGACCAGATAGCTCCATTCTCTATCCTGCAACTTCCGACTCTCATACACCACTGGATGCCCATCCTACATAAGAACCCCTCCTATGGCAAAATCTGAAGCATCTGTGTATACCTCAAATGGTCTTTCGAAGTCAGGCAACTTCAGTATTGGTGTTGTAACCATCCTTCTCTTCAAGTCTTCAAATTCCTCTTGACATTTATCCGTCCAACTCCATATCTTGTCTTTCTTCAATAGGTCTGTCAGTGATGATGTTACCTTGGATTACCCGTCTACAAACTTCTGTTGGTAGTTGGTCATGCCCAAAAACACCCTCATCTCATGGACATTCTTCGGTTCAACCCAGTCCTCGATTGCCTACACTTTACTTGGCTCCATCTGTATGTACCCTTGACCAACTATATGCCCAAGGAATGGAATCTTGGTCTGAGCGAACACACATTTAGACTTCTTCAAGTACAGCTAATTTGTCCTCAGTTCCTCGAACACCATCACCAAGTACTTCTTATGACCCTCCATGTTGTCACTGTACACCACTATATCATCCAAGTATACTACTATGAACGAATCCAAGTATGGTCATAGAACATCATTCATCAAAGTGCAAAACGTAGCAGGAGCATTGCACAACAGAAATGGCATAACAAGGAATTCAAAGGTACCATACCTTGTTATTATCATGGTCTTCTTCTCATTTCCTTCAGCTATCCGCACCTAATAATATCCATGCCTCAAGTCCAGCTTGAAAAACACTCGGGCTTTTGCAAGCTTGTCAAAGCAATCATCAGCCAATGGAAAAGGATACCTGTTCCTTACCATCTGCTTGTTCAATGCAC
Organism: Pinus taeda; assembly: GCA_000404065.3. NCBI lineage: Eukaryota > Viridiplantae > Streptophyta > Pinopsida > Pinales > Pinaceae > Pinus > Pinus taeda. The sequence goes on from APFE030184941.1 coordinate 121,087, forward strand.
GATAATCATAGCACATCCATAGCTCATTCGAATCATTCTTCCATTGGAACAATACCAGAGCTCCATACGGGGACCTTGAAGGTCTTTTGAAACCTGCATCAACTAACTCCTTTAACTGTCTTTTCAATTCCACCAACTAAGGTCCTGACAACCGATAAGGTGCTTTAGCCAGGGGTTGCTTTCTTGGCTAAAACTCAATGCTATGGTCCACTGCACAGCTTGGTGGAAGTTTCTTTGGTAGCTAATCAAGCATCAAATCTCAATATTTGGCCAGTGCCTCAGAAATCTAGGCTAGAACAGGCGTCCCCACTCCATCACCTTTGACTCCTTTGAGCATAACCGCATATGTCTCCATATCTAACTCCTTCATAGCCTTCTCCAAACTTAGTGCAAAAACATGTTGCACCTTGACTTCCCTCCTTTGCCTATGAGTGGGAAAAGTCCAAGTTTGTGACTATCCAACTAGCACCACCTCATCACAGAAGGGGACAACGATTGCCTTGTTGTCCTTCAAGAAATCTTGCCCCAATATCATATCAAATTCCTTCATCTCCATCACATTGAAGTCCAACTGACCCTTCCAGTGTTTTAACTACACAGGCACTTCCTGTGCCAAGCCCGCCACTTTAGCTCTAGAGTTCACCACCTTCACTTCCACATTTGATGGGAAGATCATCATTCCAAACTCTTTTTCCAACCGTGTTGTCATGAAGTTATGAGTGGCCCCTGTGTCCACCAGAGCTTGAATGGTCTTGCGATGAATCATCAAGTCCACAAAACCCAGACTGTTCATCCATGATTTCTCCATAACTTTTCCCTGCATACATGTCTATTCTCTGCATCTTGCTCCGATACCATGTGTCATGCCCCCAATTATTTTTTCGTCAATTGGCGGAGGTGCGACACCACCTAAGTAGTTAACATGTTCCATTTTTAAGTTACTTTGCGAACTACGCCTAACATTCATCTTCATTCATTAACAATATTAATGTGCAGAATCCATTAACATTATATACATTCATAAAAGAACAGAAGGAACACCATTCATATGCAATAAGAATCTTTTATTATGTATTTGAAGATTTTACAAATGACAGGGAGCGAAGCTCCACTGGCGTTTTACCCATGTCGGACGCCCACCTCAAGCATGCCTTGCATGGTGGTTGCACCCTCGTTACAACACATACAAGACTTCTTGCTGAGTTGTGCAGGCATGCCGTTGCATGACCCGTCACCCAAACTTATAACTGAGCTTGTGTTTGACCAATAGGCAGGCGCCCACACACACCCTCCACACACGGTTGCCTTCGAACGGTGGGCGGGCTCCTTCGTGCGCCCTCCACCCACACTACGACCTGTCACCAAACTTCGTACCAACCCATGTAGAGCTGCCCGGTGAGCGAACACATGACCTGCACTCCTTGCTGTGGCCTTTCTCCACCTTCGCACTTTCTCTTCGATGATGAGCAAGTTCGAATGATGCCTCCTTGCCATGTTTCCTCCGGTAATATATATGGCGGGGAACGAGGGCCGTGCCACCTGGCCGACCCTTTGTTCAGCCTCCAATTGGCCCATAGTGCAAGTCTTCACTCATCCGTGTATAAATATAAGGAAACCAACTCGTCTGCACTATGATGCCTCGCCCTTGGTTTCCCTCTCAACTCATGCATTTTCACTAATTCGTTTGGCGGATGGGCATGCGTGGGCGACTCGCTAGCTACAGGGCATTACACTTCAACTACTCGAAGCATGAGAAGGTATAAAATAAGAAATGTAATACATGGCAGGGATCGATCATGCACACTTTCATATACTTCATCTACTTGACTTTCTGTTGATTTGAGACTATGGTGCAAACCCACATTGTTGTGCAATGTCTCCTTACCACCTTGCTAGGTAAATTAATATTGTGAGTATCATTAATGAGAAGTAATGTAAATGTTCAATTTATTTTTAGGATGGGTCAAGAAAAAAATACAATTTTGGTTATGAACTTTGAGGTTGATCACTTTTTTTATAATATTTTTGCTTCTTTTTTCTCTTAAATTTCATATCATTCCATAATTTATTTTTAAGTTTAGAGGTAATAGTTTTTCTTTTTTAATACTATCTCTGTTCCCCAAATGATCTCCTCATGTATCCCCACTATTCGAGCCTAGACTCTATTATGCTGTCCACATTTGAGACAGACTTCGATGATAGAAACAATTTTAGGAAAGGGAAACCTCTTGGATCTCAAGTCATAAATTTTCTTCTTATACATCAAATATCTAAACATAGCCATACTTTCAATGGAAGAAAAGCTAGCATCTATCAACAAGATAGGACAAGGAATATTTCCCTTTATATTGAGGTTGTAGGTTATAAATTGGTTTTGAATCCTCTTCATCATACTCCACTACTCTTAGGATATACTGCAACTTGAAACCTCACATCCATATAAAATATCAAAGAGGAAATACTTTTTAATCCAAATCCAGAGATCAACTGACTTTACAATTATTTTGAACCTCATAATAAACTTTACAGACTCCAATAATCATTTCCTCAATGCCATAATTTAATGATGAATATCAATACCTAAATATAACCTAAATATATGTATGAAAAAATTTGCTCGAAGTAATTGTTATCATAAATGAAATTACCATGGTTGATATTTTTGGATTCGCTTATCATGAGTTGAGTCTTTTAGGTATTAATTGTCATACCCATCTTGGAGTAGTAATCATTGAGGATTTTAAGCTATGGATTGGGATCATTGTGGTTTCTAACTAAAAGAATCATATCTCATCATAAAGGAGAAGATTAATGACCATACGAGAGAACTTGGGGTCATTACATCATATAGTATCCAAATATTCTTCTAGCATATCAATGTAAATGCAAAAATAGTAAGAAATAAACAACATCCTTAATGTAATATTTATTACAATATTTATATTATAATAATATAACAACAATATTATAAATTAAAATTAAAGATAATTTATAATGTAGTAATTTAAGTAAATCAAAAAATTACATTAATATATTTATATAAAAGATATACATATAGTTATTATAAATAAACTAAATTACTAAATTGTGAGTCTAAGATATAAACTCTTTATTATAAAAGAATAAATTGTTCACTAAAATAAGAGTAAGACTATTCCAAACATCAAAATTCTAGAGTCTATAGTTATTGATGAGAATTGCATTCATATTACTTGTATCTTTCTATACTACCGACATATAAGTGAAAAACCTACATGACGGGCAGATGAGTAATATGAGTAAGAGATTTGAACGTAGACAAAATTACTTGCAAATCAATTCTAAACTACCATATTTTCTAATAAAATATAATAAAATTGTATCAGTTTAGGAATGTGCCTGTTTTGATAAAAAGTTAAGCATCTTTTCTTTAAAAAAACACGTTTGTTTTTGAAAATACTAAACATCACGCACGTTTCGCGAAATTATTATCCCTGGGCCAGTTCGATTTGTGTTGACTATGAATTAATTTCGGTTTGAACAAAAAAAAATTAAACAACGTCTTGCAAAATTCACACAGTAATCACACTATAAATAAATTTAATTTATTTTAATTTGGTTCTTATCTCCATTGGGATGGTTCTGGTTTTTAAGATCTTATTAACTAATGATGACACTGTCCTAAATAACAAAATGATATATCAAGTCATGCCTACTGCCAAATGTCTAATTATGGTACGTAATCATGCTCCCTACTGTGAAATGTCTAATTATCGTACGTAATCCACTAGTATGTAATCGTGAAATGTCTAATCATCGTACCTAATCCAATAGTATGTAATCATGTTGCCCACGCTCAGATGGTTAGAGTGCCACGGATACGAAATGTCTAATTATCGTCCTAATCCAATAGTATGTAATCATGCTGCCTACGCTCAGATGGTTAGAGTGCCACAGATTTAAGACCAGAAATGTTAGTTCTGAGTTTTTTAATCGATAAATTGAGGGCTGGAATTCAATAAATTCATTGAACTTCTTAAACTTTGGGAGATGTCTGTTTTTTTATAAATATTTAATTTAATTTCACTTTGTATTAGTTATGTTTTGATTACAGAATTTACCAAATTAAGGATATTACTTTGAGTTTTTTTGTGACGGACAAGATATTAATTGTTTTCCATTATGAAAGGTCAATTCCTTGGTTTTTTTTTTGGGTTCTTTTGGTGACCGACCAGATACTAATGGTCTCCCATTACCAAATGCCAATGCTAGTTATAAAGATATTACTTTGGGTTTTTTAGGTTACCTACCAGATATTAACTGTTTTCCATTATCAAAGGCAAATGCTACTTGTTGCTTCTATATTTGTGTAAAATTATTTGATATTTGTTTTATTAATTTTAGATAATATGAAAAAATTTTAATATTGGATCATGTGGGAATCAATTCTCAACATTTTAACTATATTAATATTTTGTTATTAAAAAATATTTGTAAAATAATAATTTATTGGTGATGTGTAGAATTAGATATATTTGCTGAATAAATTTTTCCTTTGAATTATTATTCTTTATTTCTTATATCTATTAACAATCATACTTTAAAAACTAAAAAACTATTTTTAACTAATATTAATATAAAATATCCCTTTAATTATAGATAAAAAGAAAATTTATATATAAAATAATGTCATATCAAAAATTGACATTTAATTTCATATATAAAACTTACATTTATCTACAATCCTACTTCAAGATTAAAATAATAATATAAATAATTAGGCTAAAGCATTTTTAACTTCAGATTTATTACTTCAAGATTGAAAGATTAATTTAAATAACCACACTAAATCCATTTTAACTTCAAATCTATTTAAGTGTCTAGAAAGATATAATCTTTCATGGTGTAAACTTGCAACTCAAATCTGTGAAAGTGTAATTTTACAAATGGGCCTAGAAGGATCAAATATTTCAAAGTCTAAAGTTGCAAATTAAATCGCTTAAAGTACAAATATGCAAATCTATGCAAATCTTAAGGAAATTTTGCACCTCGAATCCCTCTTGTTGGTTAGAGATTCATAGATAAGATGGATCTAAGTTATATATAATATATAATATAATATATAATAATATAATTATATATATATATATATTGTTTATACTACAAATAATACCATTATAAATTGTTTAAATAAATTTTAAACCCCTATTTAATTTTAAATAATGTGATGTCTCCAATTTCTTTTGTTTTTATTTTTATTTGGATCTAGTAAACATATTTACATAGCATTACAACAACTCTTATAATGACTCTAAACATAATAATTAATATCAATTAAATGTCAAATACCACATTCATGGTAATTGGATGTATATCATAAAATCATATAATATAAAAAAAGTCTAACGTTTAAATTTGCATATGAGCTTTTAAAAACTTTTAATGTATTAAAAAAAATTAATTTGACATATAAGACTTGGATCCAAAATTTTGATTGCAATTTAATTTAATTCCATAAAAACTAAATTTTTTAAAAACTTGGTAAAGTATTTTAGAAGAAAAATTGTATTTGTAAAATTAAAAACTTGTAAATATATATATATATATATATCATAAAAGTTTATTAATTTTCAGAATTTAATTTTTAATTGAATTTTGAAATATTAATGAAATAAAATATATGTGTTTCAAATAAAAAATGTTGGACACTAATGAGTAGCAAATTTATCTAGAACCCGCCTCTTAACAAATTATATGGATAGTAATTAAAAGGTTAATGGGTTAATGGGTTAGTATTTGTTAATAGAGCTAATTATGCATCACTAAAACTAATAAGTGGTTGGTTAGGGTATATTAATTAGTTGAATAATGATAGGGCATATTAATTAGTTGATCTATGGTGATTTTCTAAATATTTAATCTTATATCTTGTAACCCCATCATAATGTCATTGCATAGGTAAACACTAGCTAAATCACATACTTTCTCATCTCTAGAAACTTAACACTTTGTGAATGACTACAAAGAACTTTGAAATCAGTGAATCATTACATTATGTCCAAAGTCTTGTTTCTATTCCAAAAATTAACCAACGTCAAATTGTTTCAAATTTTTACCCAAATTAAATTATATAT